>ML362196.1:0-188049 GCA_005239505.1 Nicotiana paniculata
CTCTACCAATCCCCAGTCTTTTATATATGGCCAGCGGCATCAGATTAATGCTGGCCCTCAAGTAACGTAGAGCTTTGGCGAAAGCTAAGTTGCCAATGGTACAAGGAATATGTAAAACTCCCTGGGTCAGACAACTTTTCAGCAATAGGACGCGTCACCACCGCACTACAAGTCTGAGTAAGGGTGACAGTAGCCAGATCTTGGAAGTCAAATTTTCTGGACATCAAGTCCTTCATCATTTTAGCGTAACCAGGCATTTCCTTCAACGCATCAATNCTCCACTTCTTTTTCAGTCTCACTCTGTGCACTGGGTTCTTCTTCAGTAGGTTGCACTGTTACCTTGGTCAAGTTTGTTGAATCATCAAGTTCAATCGGCATGGTTACCAGTGTTTCGGCCTGCCTGCTTTCACGAGCTCTCTCCAGTTCCAAGTATAAGTCCCTGCCATTGCAGAGAGTCACTGCCATCAGCTGCCTTGGGCCCTGGTCCGTAGGATTTACCTGAGTATCTACAGGTATAGTCCCACGAGGATGCTTGTTCACTGCCATAGATATCTGGCTCAACTGTACTTCAATATTTTTAATAGCTGCATCATGTACATCTACTCTCTCACTGATTTTGGCATTTTGCTCAATAATCTGCTGCATCATAGCTTCTAACCCGGAGAGCCCATCTTCTTGCCTTCCCCCCTGTTGATGCTGAGGAGGGTAGTATGCTTGTTGTTGATTCTGATGGTTATAACCTTGTGGCCTCTGCTATGCTGCTGCATTACCTTGTGGTCTCATGACACCCATATTTCCACTGTTCTTCTGTTGGTGAGGTGGTCTATATGGTTGAACTTGCTGACCCCAGTTCTGCCCCGCTTGTCTCTGGCTTCCATAATTCGACACATAATTCATGTTTTCTGGATAATGAGGGTGATTACATTCTGCATTCCACTGGTTACCAAATGGTTGACTAATGCAAGATGTGCATAAGCCCCCATTGGTTGTATCTACGATGTGTACCTGCTGCTTTTGCCCTGATTCTTCCACCTTCTTAGTTAGTATGCTCATCTGTGTTATCAAGGTGGCCACGTTCTCTGCAATAGTATTGGATGGATCAAATGGCACTGAGTGAACTACAGGAGTAATGGGTGCATTCCTGGTTGTTCAACCTGAATTTTGTGCCATTTTATCAAGTAAGATCTGACTTTCTCTCTACGTTTTGCTCAAGAATGCTCCACCAGCTGAAGCATCAACATTTGCCTTAACAGTATCAGCCAGAACCATATAAAAATGCTGCCCCAACATCTACTCCGGAATACCATGATGTGGACAGATAACCAGCATTCCCTTAAATCGTTCCCATGTCTCATGCAATGCTTTAACTGGTTTCTGTCTGAAGCTCAAGATTTCATCAATTTGTTGATCAGTATTTTTGGGTGGATGAAACTTGTTCACGAACTGCTAAATTAACTCCTCCCATGCGGTAATGGAATTGATGGGGAGTGAGTTTAGCCAAGTCTAGGCAGCTCCAGTCACTGAGAATGGAAACAACAACAATTTTATTGCCTCCTGAGTGATGTTTGGCTGCCTCTGTGTTTTGCAAATTTACAGGAAGTTCTTCAAATGCTGTTGGGGGTCTTCGATGTATGACCCTGAGAATAGTCCCTTGTTCTGCAACAAGTGCAGCATATTATTTGTAATCTGGAAGGACTCAGCCTGTATCTGAGGGACTAGTATCGCAGTGGACAAATTCTCTGCCGTGGGTTGTGCCCAGTCATATAAAGGTGCCTCTGCCCCTATCTGCACAACTGGGTCTACCACACCATCCCCATTGTTGTTCCTGTTGTTTGGATCTTCCATGTTGGGTTCAAGTTGTTCAATTGATGGTTGTTGTTTGCTTTTCCGGTTGGCCCGGTTTAGGGCTTTGAAAGCTTTCTCGGGATCTGATAAGGCTTCAATTACTTCACCAGTTCTCGATGAGTTTTTAGGCATGCACCTGTACCACCAAGTTAGCAAACGTTACTTTCAATGTATAAATGAAAATTTTGAAGAAAATTGACTATATTTCAGAATTTTGTATTTCTTCCAACTCAATTGATAACACCGTTAATTCCCCGGCAACGGCGCCAAAATTTGATCACGCTCAACTATGTCTTATAGGAAGACTAAATGGGATCTGCAAATATAATTCGGGGTATTACGCCCAGAGTCGATCCCACATGGAATTTACGTATCAATCAAGCCGTCAGAATACAAAACTTTTACTTAATCAATTCTCTCAAGACTTTTGAATATAAATTGGTAATGTTTTACTATTTCTACTGACAAAATTAATAAACTAACGATTAACTAACAATATGGTGTAAACAATTATAATAAAGGTCTAAGGTTATGGTTTCCCCCGTCGGTGAACTTCCTTCTCGGATANNNACTCTCTCTCAAGTAGATACATAATAAATAGGAACAGCTAATTGAGGGCCCTTCAATCAACTACAACAAGAACGTAGTTGAACAAATAGAGTTTAATCAACCAATCAAAGCTATATTAATATCAGAATAATTTCATCCCCCAAAGGGTTCCACCAACACCCTAGATTAAGGAAATTAGCTACTCATGTTCATAATAATCAAATATCAAAATACTTGCATAAATAAATTACAGAGTAATGAAATAAGGATGTAAAAATCAATGTTTCTGCTTTGCTGAGTAGTATTCCATAGGAGTCTCTTGTCTCTAATGGCATATCTCTTCAAAGTTGTGTTTTTGGGACTATTATATGTTTGGGATAAATCCTAAATGTGTAGGATACTTCTATTCAAACCGGGAAACACTTAAAATCTTCAAACCTCGGATTTGACCGGATCAGGGGCCAGGCGTTACAAGCCAAATGCCCGGATAACGCCTGGCCAGGCCTGGCGTTTTGGCTCTGGCACCTGGATAACGCCTGGTCTCACCAGGCTTTATATCCCAAACTCCCGGCTAAATCCTGGTGTGAACAGGCTTTTCAGCTCAAACGCTTGGGTATAGCCGGCTTCACTCCTTTTTGACTTTTGAGCGTATTTTCAACGTTTATGCATCCATTCAACTCGGCTTCCGTTTCCAATTCACCTAGACATGAAATAGACTCCATTAGGCGCATACGAAGTGTATTTTTATCATTAACTTACATAAAATGCAAGGCATATAACGTGTTAAACCATGAATTCTAGCCACACATCACTAGTGAAAATATAAAACTGAGCAAAATCTAATCTAATTATGTACAAATTCACAAATTGTCTAACCATTTTTGAGTTAGAACCGGTTCTTTTTAGGTGATCTTAATCATCCCTAATTCTAATATGTTCCTTTCAAAGTGATCTCTACTTAGAGCATTTTTGAAGATGTCAGCTATTTGCTTGTCAGTAGCACAAAATTTCACACAGATCAAACCCTTTTCATAATTGTCCCTCAAAAAGTGATGCCTAACTTATATGCACTTAGTTCTTTTGTGATGAACTGGTTTCTTGGTCATACTAATTGCACTAGTTTAATCACAAAAAATGGGGATACAATCGACATGAATTCCAAAATCCATTAATTGTTGTTTGATCCACAACAATTGAGCACAATATGAGCCAACTTAGCTTCAGCAGTAGATAGGGCCATAGACTTTTGCTTTTTGGTGGCTCAAGACACAAGATATGAGCCAAGAAAGTGTGCGATACTTGAGGTGCTTTTTCTATCCACAAGAAAACCTGCATAATCAACATCAACTTATCCTACTAAGTTGAAATTACTACCTTTTGGATACCATAGACAAAGGTCAGTGGCGCCTTTTAGGTATCTCAAGATCCTCTTGACAGCAGTCAAGTGAGACTCCTTTGGATTTGCTTGAAATCTAGCATAAAGTCCTACACCAAAAACGATGTCAGGTCTTCTAGTAGTGAGATATAACAAATATCCAATCATTCCCTTCTACAACTTCTTATCAACAGATGAACCAGGTTCATCTATATCCAATTTTGTGGTTGTTCCAATATGAGTGTCAATTTATTTGGAATCTTCCATTTTAAACCTTTTAAGCAACTATTTTAGATACTTCTGCTGATGGATCATAGTTCTATTTGAATTTTGTTTAATTTGTTAGCCTAAAAAGAAATTAATCTCACCCATCATACTCATTTCAAATTCACTCCCCATTAGTTTATCAAATTCTTTACTTAACTTATCAATAGTTTCTACAAAGATTATATCATCAACATATATTTGAACTAGCAAGTTACCTTTTTCTTTAAAGAATAAGGTATTGTCGATTTTACCTCTCTTGTAGGCATGCTCAAGCAAGAATTTTGACAATCTTTCATACCATACTCTTGGAGCCTGCTTGAGCCCATAAAGTGCCTTGTCAAGCTTGTACACATGATCAGGACATTCCTTGCTTTCAAAGCTTGGAGGTTACTTGACAAACACTTCTTCCTTTAGATAGCTATTGAGGAAGGCACTCTTGACATCCATCTGATGGAGTGTGAATTCCATGTAAGCAGCAAAGTCTATAAGGAGTCTAATTGCTTCCAAACTTGCAGCTGGAGAAAAAGTCTCATCATAGTATATGCCCTCCTCTTTACTATATTCTTGAACCACCAATCTTGCCTTGTTCCTTGTAAATGTTCCATCTTCGTCAAGTTTGCTTCTGAAGACCCATTTTGTGCCAATTACTAATTTGTCCTTGGGTCTTGGTATCAGATGCCAAGCTTGACTTCTCACAAATTGGTTGAGTTCATATTGCATTGCATTTACCCAGTCTGCATCCTGCAAAGCCTCATCAACATATTTAGGTTCAATAAGAGATAAAAAGGATAAAAAACACAAAGATTCTTCAAAGAAGATCTGGTTTTGATTCTAGAGGCTGGATCAGTGATTATGTTTTAAATGGGATAAGAACTTTGATACTTGTAAGGTTTCACAACCAGCTGGTTTCCCCTAGATGTTCTTTCAATGTTTTGTTTCTGAGGAACAGGTTCATGGACAGGTTCCCTCGAGGTTTGAGGATCAATTCCTCTTTGTTCAGTTCCCCCTGTCAGGTTTCCCTATGTGGAAGGACCTGTTCCATCACCTGTTCCTTCGTCTGGTGCAGCTTCAGTCTAGACTGTGGTTTCATTTGAGTTTATTACCAGCCCAATTGCTTCATCATCCTGTTCCTGCCTCTCAGAAAGAATGTTAGTTTCTTCAAAAATCACATGTACAATTTTTCTACACACACAGTTCTTTTGTTATAAATCTTATAAGCTTTACTATGAGAAGAATATCCCAAGAATACTCCCTCATCACTTCTAGGATCAAATTTACCTAGGGGGTGTTTACCATTATGTGCACAAAGCACTTGCATCCAAATGACCTAAGATGGAATATATTTGTCTTTCTCCCTTTAAGTAACTCATATGGAGTCTTCTCAACAAGAGGTCTAGTCATACACCTAGTTATGATATAGCATGTTCACAACTTTTGCCCAAAAACTATGGGGCAGTTTACTAGAAAGAAGCATAGTCATAGCCATTTCTTCCAATGTCCTATTCTTTCTTTCAACTACTCCATTTCAACACACTTAATCAAGTGAGTTCATTATCTGAAAGTGTGGATAGATCCACAACATATATGTTGTTCACTCTTTTTCCCTACAAAACTATCTTGTCAGTGGTAAGATTAATCACAAAGTATTTTGTAGAGGTGAAGGCTACCATGTTACCTCTATCACACAATTGTGATACACTTATTAGACTGTACTTCAGTCCATCTATCAAGTATACATTCTCAATATAGTGAGAATCAGACTTACCAACCTTTACAACCCCAAAGATTTCACTTTTTTTATATTTCTAAAGGAGACATAACCTCCCTTAAGATCCTCAAGTGAAAGGAACTGGTTCATGCTTCTTGTCATATGCTTTGAACAACCACTATTCATGTACCATATTTGGTTGCTCCCCTTCACTCGGACCTACAAAAGGAAATCATAGGTTAGTTTTAGGGACCCTTTTATATGCAAAAGGATAACTCAGATTCTTTTTAGCCCAACTTAGAAGCCTATTTTTACCTAGAACAAATTTTTTGTTCTTTTGATCTGCCTTCTCTTTTGCAGTGCATTCACTCTTATATGACCAGTGTTATCACAATGTGTGAAAATCTTATTCTCAGGGAGTGTGAACCTCTTACTTTTGAGATTCAACTTAGGTGTAGAGTTCCCAAATCCAAGTCATCTTCTGATGCTACTATGATGTTCTTGTAGCCATGAAAGTGCATCGGAGGACCTGTTCCATATACAAGTTCCGTCTAGCTAATTCTTGGCCTTGTTCAGATTCTCCTTTAGGACTCTTACCTATTCATCCCTCTTATACAATTCATCTTTCATTTTTCCTACATTTTCTTCTAAAGTGAGTTGTGTGTGATCTGCTGTCTTTTTACTTGTTTCTAGTTTCAATTTTAGATTTTCATATCTAAGCTCTAGTACAGT
The DNA here is from genome assembly GCA_005239505.1 of Nicotiana paniculata. Classification (NCBI taxonomy): domain Eukaryota; kingdom Viridiplantae; phylum Streptophyta; class Magnoliopsida; order Solanales; family Solanaceae; genus Nicotiana; species Nicotiana paniculata. Next base: position 6,477 of record ML362196.1, read on the forward strand.
TGTGTCAAGTGCATGAACCTAGTTATTCAGCACAATATTTTCACTTTCAGTTTCATAAGCCCTAAGTTCTACGTTTTTGCACTTAGCTTTCAAAATCACACATTCTTTTGACAACTGTTCCTTTTCATTATTCACATCCTCAGATTCATCAATTAACTGTAGTAGTAACTCAAGTAACCTTTCTTTAGGAAAAATTTAATCTTGCCTTTGAGATTAATGACACTTACCTTAGTTTCTTCATTAGATTCTCCAATGGCCATAAGTGCTCGATCATCATCATCATCATCTAAGCTTTATCCCCAAGCAGCGACCATAGCCTTGGTTGATCCTTTGTTGTTGCTTTTCTTGGGTTGAACTTGTTCATTCTTATAGTTCCTTCATTCATCTCTTTCCTCTTCCACTTGATTTCCCACAAAGGACAGTTTTTGATGTGGTGATCCATCTCTTCCACACTTGTAGCACCCATTATTGGTTTGCTTCTCAGGAGCCTTTTCCTTGCTGCAACTTCCACTTCTTGAAAAACCCTTTCCTCTCCTCATGTACTTCTTGAAGTCTTTGGTGATCATAGACATTTCATCATCTTCCAGATCGGAACCTTCAGTGATTCTGAGTGCCAAGGTCCTTTCCTTCTTAGGTACATCCGTTTTCATGGTTTGTCTCCTAAGTTCATAGGCAATGAGATTCCCAATCAATTCATCTAGTGGGAGAGTGGCAATGTTCTTTGACTCCTGGATGGAAGTGATCTTGCTTTCTGAAGTGATTGGCAGGACCCTAGTAAGTATCTTCTCAACCCTCTCTTCTTTAGGAATAATCCTTTCAAGAGATTTTAGTGTATTGAACCTTGTGTACATCTCTTGAATGGTTTCTCCATGCTTCATAGAAAAATTCTCATACTGAGAGTATAGTAGAGTTCCTCTAGATCTCTTAACCTGAGTTGTTCCTTCATGGGCCACTTGCAGTGTGTCCCAAATTTTCTTAGCAGTGGAACAACCTTGGATTCTGATGTACTCATCTGGACCAAGTCCACAAACAAGCCATTTCTTGGCTTTAGCACTCTTCTCCCACTTCTTCAAGTCCTCAATAGTGCAATCCGCTCTTGTCTTTGGCACATCTAATCCTTCATCATTTTTTTTCAAGGTAGCCAGTGGACCATCAGTGACAATGTCACATAGCTCATAGTCTTCTCCTTGAATGCGATCTCTCATTTTGTTCTTCCACCAAGAGTAGTACTAGACATTAAAGAATGGTGGCCTAGCAGTGGATTGCCATTCCTAATTTCCAGGTGGTGCACTCATCTTGATCTTTTCCTAAGGTTTTATCCGCTTCAAGGATAACGTGCTCTGATACCAATTGGTGTTTTATACTTCAATACCACACAAGAGGGGGGGGGGTTTGTGTGAGTGTCTAATTTTTCGCGTGCACAGACTGTAGAAGGACATGGTTCTTCTATGTGTTCCTTATACTACTATAAGGGTAAGTGCAGAAAGTAAATGCAGAAATACCTGGCTCAAAAGGTGAAAAAACTATGGCCTACTACCCAGTAGGATTTTTCCCAATACTTCACTAAATCACTGAGCCAAAAACAGCATTTACAAAACCATTTGTAATCCTAAGGATTGTCTCTAACCCTTTGCGGAAACCAGCCTCTAGTTGTTTGTTACATCCCGCATTTTGGCATGATAAAATTTCATCGTAAGTTAATCAACGTAAGTTCAGGGATGAGATTATTTTGATATTTGAAGCATTATGCTATTTCAAACAAGTCATAAGTAAATCCGTGAAGGTGAGAGGGGAAGCAAGTCAAAGAAAATAAATTTTCGTCCAAGTTTGGCATGTTGGGATAATATACGGCCCAAGCTAAAATACTCGGTATTTATGGACTAGTGCCATACGAGATACCACATGACCATGATAGTAAGGTGTATAAGGTATGTGAAAAGTGAGTAGTATCTTAAGTAAGTGCGAATAATTCTAAATTATGCGGATAATTGGTTAACTACCGGGTAACGAGACATTACCTAATTACCTAATAAGTGGATAAAAATTAATAAATTATCAATGGTTTGGAAATTATGACTCTTCAATTTAATGAAAGAGGTGGCATATCTAATTAATACTACATGGCTTAGTCATTTGGATTAGGTGGCTTATACTTACAAATTATTACATTTCCAAGACTTTCCATATCACAAATAAAAAAATGCAAGTGGAAAAACGTTAAAATCTCTTCCCTTTTTACTTGTTAACATCTAAACTTTATATGCCTAAGGTGAAAGTTGTTCATACATGAGCTGGGGTCAAGAATATCCACTGCATATTCTCATTAAAGTATACAGAAGGATATTACTACACCTAACCTAATCAAACTTATGTTTTTCCAAAATCTTCATTCTTAGAGATATTGAAATCAGATCCTACATCCTTCATTAAGCAACATGATTTCTACCAGTTTCAACGATTCCAACAAAATTTAGCAACATAAAATTTTGCGGTTCTACGGGAGTACGGTGTACCCTTTTTCAAGAACATCATACAGATTTTTCCTACTCCATGTATGTTAAGGCTAAGCTCTTCCTTCATTTTGCGTGATCTCGTAGTTACACAAGTTTGATAATGGGGCATAAAGAAAAATTCATGTCCCGAAATTTACGTATATTTTTCCTAGTTTTGTAAGCTACACTATTCTCCTTATCGGGACTTCATATTCAATTGAGTATTTCTTTTTTTCCAGTCATGAGAGCAGAGAGTCTACATATACAGTATTACAATATTTTCATTACCATCGAGCTATAATCGATGGGCAGGCCCCTATTGGGCAACATCTGATCAGATGGTAAATTATATACCGAGCCTACTGTGGCCGAGCGCCTATGAGCAAGCCCAGTTGGTCGAGATACAGATCCTAGTATAGGCCGAGTGCCTATGAGCGAGCCTACTACAGTAGAGCAGTTATATATATATATATATACCGAGCCTTATAGGGCCGGACAACTATTTTACTTACTATATTGAGAGAGTTGAGTCAGTATCAGCAGGTAAGCATATCTTCAGATTATCTTTGACTTCTAGTTATTATATTATCAGTTCAGTTTTAGCTTTCAGTATATTGGCTTACATACTCGGTACATTATTTCGTACCGACGTCACTTTTTTTGGGCGTTGTATTTCATGCGTGCAGGTTCAGACAGACAGGAGGGTGGACCTCCTCATTAAGTGTTGCCCGAGTTCAGCTTGATCGGTAAGCTCCATACCTTTCGGAGTTGACGGGTCTAGAGCTTTATGTACATCTTGTGTATATATGTATATATGGTATGAGTAGGTCAGGGAGCTGTTCCGATCAAAGTATATCCATCATCAGAGGCTTGTAGACATATCGTGTCAGTTAGTGCTGTAGGTTGGGCTTATAGGCCTTGTATGTGTATTTGGTTGGTTTGTCAGCTGTAATAATTATGACGGCCTTGTCGGCCCAGCACATTTGTATTTATTCAACATTCACAATTATCTTGCAATGTGGACCATGGCCAAAGTATGACATCACATGTTAAAAGTTCCTTAGTCGCAAGTTGATACACAAAGATAGGTGAGGCACTGGGCGCCGGTCTCGCCCCCAAGTCCGGGGCGTGACAAAAGTAGTATCAGAGCAATTCTGTCCTAAGGAGTCTATAAGTCGTGTTTAGTAGAGTGTTGTTTATGGGTGTGTCGTGCATCACACTTATAAGCAGGAGGCTACAGGGCATTTAAGACTGTCACTCTTTCTTCTTACTCTAGATCGTGTGGTAGAGCTCAGTTGTAAGAACACCATTTCCTAAACTCGACCTTATTCATAATACGGGGATGCCTACCTTTAGGAAGATGGTTGGTAAGAGATTGAATGCGGTTGTGAAAGAGTTGAGTCAGAAGAAACTGGTGAGCTTCTGGAAAAGGAGCCTTAAGGCAAGAATGTCTATCCACCTTTATGGTGAAAGAAAATGAGAGATTCAGAAGATAAGTACAAGTTTCAACAAGTAAGGAAGCAAGGTGAAAGAGGGTACGAGGTACCCACCTAATGAATATTATCCTTATTTACCATTCAGGAAGAGAGATATAAGAATTTTGAGTTACCTTCAATAGTAATAGAGGTATTTATAATTGGACACACCGATCTAAGTTATGCTCTATGGGAGCTAACAAATATGGTTTAAGAGAAGGACATAATATCACGATCCGGCTGGGGTTAGAGTGACCCAAAAGGGTGGATGAATTGTTTGCGTTAGTTCACATTTCCGAAGGATATTGCAAATGTGCTAATAGATCTCCTTGTGAGACACCTAGATTGTGCACTCTAAAATAGTACAGCTAGATATGAGCACTGGAAGCCTTGAAGGAATAAATATTACCTTAGTGTGGCTTCCGTCCCCAGTAAAGAAAGAATGTTAGGAAATTCGAAGAGCCAAGGGATGGAGCAAGGGGAACTAAAAGCAAAAGAATGTCTTGTTCAAGTTTTCAGAGTAAAGTAATAGACATAGATGTTAGCGGGAAATAAGAAGAGAGTTAATAAAGCATTATGAGTAAGATGTGATATATGGATGACAATGGTAGGTCAAGAAAATGACAGTATTATAGAGTCTACAATCAAGTGAAGGAAAAGACAAAAGATGACAGGCCTTGAGACAATAAAAGAGTATAGGCCATAAAGTCATATCTTCATTTCGAGAGATAAGTTCGCAACTCTAACATGATTAACAGAAGGAAAAGCTAGACCCCAAAGTAATAGAAATCAATATGGACCGGTGAACAAGATAAACTAAACATGAATTAGGGACTGAGTGATTTGATAATAGTCAGTATCATGGGAATTCCAGATCGCGTTCCAACAATAATAGAATGGACAACAGAAGAAGATTCATGAGAAATTCTGAGAATGGTCATTCAGGAAGACAATTCTCTAAAGCAAGCAATGGGAGCAAAGTTAAGCTTAAGGGAATGTATGTGCCAGTTACACTAAGTGTCACCATCGCGAGTAAGGGAATTTGTTATCCTTGGTATAGAAGGATTTCCGCAAGGCGAGTAAGGATCAACAATGTTGTGAAACGAGGCCAAAGATGAAAAGGTAAAACATCTATAGGTAGATCCCCGTGGCTTCAACTCTTAGTACTCCCCTAAAAGGGGGGAATATGGAGTGATGTGGCATTAAGTCAGAATTAAGTGGTTCTAGTTACTATGGAATGGTAAAGGAAGAATGCGATAAAAATGAAAAAGGAATGAGATGGCACTTATCCAAATCCTACAGATACGCTATGATTCCAGAATATTGTGCAAGTACAACGTCAAGGAGAGGAAGTAAAGGCTCCTGCCTGAGCTGTTATTAATAAATAAGAAGCCAGTGCCAGACGTAAGTTAAGACAAAGGAAATAACCCAAGAAAGATTACTCGGAATATTGATATGAGAATGGGCCAACGAGTAGTTAGTAATTAATCAGGAAGAGCCCAACTATGGCTAACCAGGAGGTTACAGACGAATCAGCAGATCATGTAAGATAAACATAGTAAAACCCAACATGGAGAATTCAGCCTCGTAGTAATGTCATTATAATACTTGAGATATATTCAAATAGGATCCAGGGTAGTTAAAGTACCGTATGAGTGTTACGGGGATAAAAGAAAGTGCCACTGGGAAGGCAGTCAAAATATCAGTTCAGAAGCAACCCTACAAGCACAAGGGCACGGAGGTAAACAACTACGGATGATTATAGGCAAGGAAGGACATTAAAAAGGTTCGTAATAAGCTCATAGCTTTACGAGAGTCAAGAGTTCTCCCTAAGTACTACACTGAAAGACTAGATGAGGAGATAAAGAAGAAGGCTTCAAACCTAAGCACAACGACCTAAAGAGAGAATGGTCATGTAACAACAGTCTCGCAACAACATTGTACGCACTCCAAAGGAAAGTGGCACCTACCGTGGAAAATTAAAAGTAATATTCGATATCATATGAGTTGTATGAAAACTCTGGCAAATGTGGGCACTAAGATAAGCTAAGTATGGATGCAACAAGGGGGGCAGAAATACCAGGAAAAGTAATAGCTTACGCTGAAAGAAAGCTAAGATGGAACGAAAGAAGCTATTCGATCAATGATCCAGAGTTAGTTACGCTATGAATGCACTCAAAATTTCAGAGTATTATCCATGCAGCATATATATTGGCAATCGTACAGCCGTAGAAGACTCCGGTGTAGGTTAAAAGAAACAATTAAGTTCAGGTCATGGACAAAGGATTTAATTGTTAGATGATGGTATCATGGATATTCCATAGTGTCAATAAAAGGCTAAAGTAACACCATAAGCCGCAGATCGGAAGATAGCTTAAGCATAAAGGCTGATCAAAAGGAGAAGGAAACTAAAGAGTTACATCAACAAAGTAAATTAGGAATTTGATTACTGAACCCAGAAAATTATAGACATCGTGATTGAGAATATTGCAGGATTACTATTAAATATCAGAGGTATAAGAAAGATAGTACAGTAGCCATATTCTATAACGGCTCTATCATAAAGCCCGTTAGAAGGGTACCAGCCTCATAAGGAGTCAGTATGAAGCTCCCACCGGATAACGCCTGTAGTATTATAATATAGCTTCAAGTTAAGGACGTGAATTATACCTTTGTGGAAGGAAGGTCATGAAAGAAATAAAAGATACGATGCAAGATTTTAAAGTAGTAAGGTAAAGGTGAACAACGTACGAAATACTCAAATGCAGAAGGTTGTGAATAGTCCATACTGCAGATAGAAGGCTAGAAGTGCGGGGATTCAGCATCTAGGAGTGATAGCGGCGTCTTCAGTGATATATCTTCCAGCCTATGACTTCTAGGTACTGAGAGGTCTAGTTAAGAGAGTAAAGAAGAGTTAGAGATATTGTGATGTCTCGGATGATGTTCCAGAATAACACAAGGAAACCTATGATGCAAGCAAGTTGAAATAAGGATGCGAGTAATATAAATAGATATTTGTAGGTCGCAAGCTAAAGTATGGTAAAGCGACAAGGTTTTAGGAAGACAGGAGTAAGGATAAGAAAAGTCAAGTGAGAAGGTGACGAGAATGGATAAGTCCTCAGGATTAAGCCCACGAAAACAAGAAGAGCTGATGGTTTCTCTAAGTTATACAAAGCTCAGTATAGCCTAAATGAACTCAAATGAGTCTAAGACTAATGGCATTTAGAAGAGATGGAATGCTACCCTGGTAGTAGAATGAATGTGTAATTGTGATAGAGAAAGGATGACGTTTGGGCCTTCGATTAAGTAATGATTTCATGAATTGTACATGATTAAAATACCCATGTAAGGTAAATCACACTGGGATGCTATGAAATACGATTATGGAGGTATGGTATTGTATCGCCCCCAGGTGGATCAAGACAATCACTTCAAATGTTTCACGATGAAGCCGACAGTGTTACATAAGAGATCAAGTTATCAGTGATAGATGATACATCTACATTAAGGCGAATCAACAAAGGATGGGAAAAAGTCACAAAGTATGAGGTGAGATTAGGCCATCATTATTAAGATAAACAGTAATGAATAAGCATTAAAGGACATAGATTTATACATATAGGATAAGCAACAAGGGTAACCTGGAGTTGGTTGTAGACAACAGTAACGATAAATATTATGGTATAGTATGACCTACCTAGATGTAGTAAAGTCATACGAATGGATATACGGATCAATAAAATAAAGTATTACAATATTCATAAGTTCAACAAAGTATCGAACGAAGAACTTCAGATACCTATAGATGCCCAGAGGGACATCTTATTAAGCTCTGTATATGTTTACAAAGTAAGGCCTAGAAATCAGCTAAAAACTGGAGAAAAAAAGAGAGAAGAGACGCATAAGAGCACTTACAAGGTCAGAGTCGTACATGCTGCATGATAAAAGGTAGCAACAGTTACGAAACTGGAAGGATTCCGACCATAAGTCGTGGTGTGAGAAAGAGGCCTAAAGGGAGGATGCCCTAGCCTTTGGATTTAATCACGGAACAGTTGCCTAGATGGCAAGGAGAGTAATAAAAGTATTCGGAAGACATAGGCTATGAAAATGATAAGAGCAACAGTCAACATTCGAGGACGAATGTTCCAAAGAGGGGAATGATGTTACATCCCGCATTTTCGTATGATAAAATTTTGTCGTAAGTTAATCGACGTAAGTTCGGGGATGTGATTATTATGAGATTTTAAGCATTATGCTATTTCAAACAAGTGATAAGTAAATCCGTGAAGGTGATAGGGGAAACAAGTAAAAGAAAATGAATTTTCGTCCAAGTTTGGCATGTTGGGATAAAATACGGCCCGAGCTAAAATACTTGGTATTTATGGACTCGTGCCATACGAGGTACCACATGACCATGATAGTAAGGTGTATAAGGTATGTGAAAAGTGAGTAGTATTTTAAGTAAGTGGGAATAATCTCAATTAGGCAGGTAATTGGTTAACTACCGGGTAACAGGACATTACCTAATTACCTAATAAGTGGATAAAACTTAATAAATTATCAATATTTTGGATAAGTTTATGAGGGTAAAACGTGGAAGCATATGCCATTGGAAATTATGACTCTTCAATTGAATGAAAGAGGTGGCATATCTAATTAATACTACATGGCTTAGTTATTTAGATTAGGTGGTTTATACTTACAAATTATTACATTTCCAAGACTATCTATATCACAAAAAAAAATATAAGTGAAAAAACGTTAAAAACTCTTCCCTTTTTACTTGTTAACATCTGAACTTTATATGCCTAAAGTAAAAGTTGCTCATACATGAGCTGGGGTCAAGAATATCCACTACATATTCTCATAAAAGTATAGGAAGGATATTACTACACCTAATCTAATCAAACTTATGTTTTTCCAAAATCTTCATTGTCAGAGACGTTGAAATCAGATCCTACATCCTTCATTAAGCAACATGATTTCTACAAGTTTCAACGATTCCAACAAAATTTAGCAACGTAAAATTTTGTGGTTCTACGAGAGTACGGTGTACCCTTTTTCAAGAACATCATACTGATTTTTCCTACTCCATGTATGTTAAGGCTAAGATTTTCCTTCATTTTGCATGATCTCGTAGTTACACAAGTTTGATAACGAAGCATAAAGAAAAATTCATGTCCCGAAATTTATGTACATATTTCCTAGTTTTGTAAGCTACAATATTCTCCTTATCGGGACTTCATATTCAATTGAGAATATTTTTTTTCTTCCAATCATGAGAGTAGAGAGTCTATATATACAACATTACAGTATTTTCATTACCATCGAGCTATAATTGATGAGCAGACCCCTATTGGACAACCTCTGATCAGATGGTAAGTTATATACCGAGCCTACTATGGCCGAGCGCCTATGAGCGAGCCCAGTTGGTCGAGACAGAGCCTAGTATGGCCGAGCACCTATGAGCGAGCCTACTACGACATACCAGTTATATATATTTACCGAGCCTTATAGGGCCGGACAACTATTTTACTTACTATAGTGAGAGAGTTCAGTCAGTATCAGCAGGTAAGCATATCTTCAGTTTATCTTTGACTTCCAGTTACTTGCAGTTATTATATTATCAATTCGGTTTCAGCTTTCAGTATATTGCCTTACATACTCGGTACATTATTTCGTACTGACATCCCTTTTCAGGGGCCGCTGCATTTCACGTGAGGTTCAGACAGACAGGCGGGTAGACCTCCTCATTAAGTGTTGCCCGAGTTCAACTTGATCATAAGCTCCATAACTTTCGGAATTTCCGGATCTAGAGCTTTATGTACATCTTGTGTATATATGTATATATTGTATGAGTAGGTCGGGGAGCTGTTCCGATCAAAGTATATCCATTATCAGAGGCTTGTAGACATATCATGTCAGTTAGTGTGGTAGGTTGGGCTTGTAGGCCTTGTATGTGTATTTGGTTGGTTTGTCAGCTGTAGTAATTATGACGGCCTTGTCGGCCCAGTTTTACATTGGTATTTAGTCAGCATTCACAGTTGTCTTGCAATGTGGCCCATGGACTAAGCATGACATCACATGTTCAAAGTTTCTTAGTCGCAAGTTGGTACGCAAGGATAGGTGAGGCACCGGGTGCCGGTCTCGCCCCCAGGTTCGGGGTGTGACGCTGTTGTGATAACTTCAAGTTAACTCTAGCTTGAATACTACACTCAAAGTACCTAGTACAATTGCTTCTAGAGCTGAAAGGTACAACTCAAAAGCCCTACTACAATGAAACTAAAAAAAAGACAGACATTTGGAACTGGTTGTTCTATCTGGTTCATGTAACTTCAGGTTTGCACCCTTGAATCACACAAGAATTGCTTGCAAAATGCCTTACTATTTTGCTATCAACTATCATTTAACTTCAACTTTTGTGCGTACCTGTAGAATGAGAACATCCTGCAATATATAAAGTTAGTAGAATAGGAAATAACTAGAAGTCTAATGCTTTACTCTTCCTTGGTGGAAGAGTTCTAGTTATCTTCAACTTATAAATCATCCCTTATCTAGGATAGAGTTCTCTTCATGTAAGGAGTTCTTCTCATTATCAATTATGCAACATTTTCGTTCAGGAGATATCAATTATAACCACTTAAGCTTATCTCCTTCACGTACATGCCTTGTGTTGGATTCTGCCTGTGTCTGTGTACACTATGTATGGACCTGGTTCATGCTTGAATTCCTTTGTCAATCATCAGAAACAATCTTCAGTTAGGCCAACAATACATTATCTCATGCTTCTACTTGTCAAGAAAATTATTCACTTAGGGGTCGTTTGATAGGATGTATTACAGGAAACAATACATATATTAGCTTTGGTATGATTAATCTCTTATTACTTTTTTCCAACTCATGTATTAGTTATACACCCTAACAACTGACCCTTAAAGTACAATTTTGACAAATTAAAATTAAATGTGACTTATGTGTTCTATTTTTAAAATGTTAAAGAGTACGTATTTATTTGTATGTTTCATTTAATAATTGTACATAATCAAACTAAACTATTTTTTTTAACTTTTTTTCCAAGTCGAAGATGATAAGGGTCATCCCGATGTACAAAGCATCTCGTATTTATGCAGGGTCGCCGCACCCAGGGGCGGATTTATAGGGAAATTATGGAGCACGTGAACCCATGGTCTTTCTAAAAAATTAGATATTTTATATACATATTTTCTAAAATTGGTATATTATTAAATGTTGGTACTCACGCTTTAAGAAAGTTGAATGATGCATTTGCTTGAAGATTGAGTTGGCATCAGCTCCCACTTAATATATTTTTTTTCTCCTTTTTTAGTAGTGCAATCATGTACTTCAAATCCTAGATCCGCCTCCGACCGCATCCCAAAGGATATAATGTATAAAGTCTATCCTAATGCAAGCATTAATGGCTACTTCCAAAGTTCAAACCCGTAACCTATAAGTTACACGGAAATAACTTTACTGTTACGCCATGTCACGACCCAAATTCCCCTCCGTTTGGGTATCGTGATGGCACCTAGTCTTAGGGACTAGGTAAGCCTAACATATACTGAACAACAATAAATAAATAGCATCTAACAACTTCGAAATTGAATTCTCTACAAACGTAAAATTCCCAAAACCGGTAGTACAAGTCAAAAGTCTTTCTAGGAGTAGTTATACATAATAAATACATCGTTGTTCTGGAACCAAATGAAATAATGGAATTAAATACATCAGAAAGTGACTTCAGAGCCTGCGAACGTCCAGCAGGTACACCTTGAAGTCTCCAGCCACACCGAACGTAAATATCAAAACCGACCCGGTCCGAAGTACTTGGTTCTGTACATCTTTGTAGTATGAGTACACCACGGTGGTACTCAGTAAGTATCAAGCTTAACCTCGGTAGAGTAGTGACGAGGCCAGGTCGAGACACTAACAAATATATATATATATATATATATATATATATATATATATATATATATATATATATATATATATATATATATATATATATATATATATATATATATATATATATATAAAAGAACATGCAGGATATGACTCAAATCTAACAAGAAAGGACTATCAAATTAATACCGATAACAGAAGGATATCAAGTTGCAAACAGTAGTAACGATAAGAGGAAAAGCACGAATGGCAACGATAATCCACCAAGTAAATCAAACAACATATTTTGGATAGGGCTAAGTGTAAACGTGCTCAAGTAGAGAAAAACAATACCAAATCAAATGAACAAGCGTTTCTAGAATACGATTCCAATGGTTCCAACAACTCTTCAACACAGCCGGCAACTTGTGCCCACATCTTTCCATCTCACTTCGCACATCGACATCCATGTGCCATTCAGTACATAATATTCGTGTCAATTACTACTTAAGATGTTCAATGGATTTCATCTATATATATATCATGAAGTAAATCTATATCTTTTAGACCAAATAGGAAATCAGTGAAAAAGATAAGGTTTGGTTTTACAAATCAATTGAGTGAGGAAAATAACATTTTTCAAATAAAATTCAACATCGAATAACTATTGCAATTAATATAGAATTTATTAGTTTAAAACATAATAACTATTCCTTTGTAAGTAAAACAAACCTCAGACAGGTTGAGAAGATTAAGTTGAGAAAAGCAGTTGAAGTAAAATATGACAACTAGCAGAAATGGTAAGTATAGAAAAAATCGGCGGGTTCTAACTTAAAGTCACACAAGATAACTTGATGTTAGTTCTTTCATTTTTAAAATACTATCTTACTAACGACTCAGCAGGGCAGGATGTAATGACTCAACATAATATATTCACTTTGAAAATCGGTAATTTGCATAAATAAATACATAACTCAAGGGTCGTATCAGTATCCAGCTATAACCAATCCTTAAGTGAAATGTAAAACTAACGAATAACTTACACGGTCAGAGAGGAATACATAAAAACATATATTGATGGGCGCGCATCCCGATCCCACCAATCCTCCCTTATTCCTCCGTAACAATTACAATAAAACTAAATAATATAAATATGTTACGGCGTGTAACCCGATCCCACCAATCCTCCCTTATTCCTCTATAACAATTACAATAAAACAAATATATGTTGCGGCGTGCAACCCGATTCCACCATATATCATTATCAACATATTAATTCACCCTTATTACTCTGTCTCAATCCACCCTTATTACTCTGTCTCAATCCACCCTTATTCCTCCTGTTGCGGCATGCAACCCGATCCCACCGAATAATCATATTCACCCTTATTCCTCCTCATCAATCCTCCCTTATTCCTCCTGTTGCAACGTGCAACCCGGTCCCACCATATAATAATATAAATCAATCAACCACAATTCAACAACTCAGTCATAAGAAATTTTACAACGAAAAGTATGAGTACACGACAACAAGGGAACCACGTAACAATCAAAGGAATACAACAACCTTTACAAGGAAACAAGACATGTAGGCACATGATAAATATACAGGTATTCACAACAACTTGGACTCGTAACAAATAAGAGCGTAATCATAGAATAACTCAACAATTAGATAATAATGAAGGAAATGACAATAACAAGGCATATAAAGGTCAAATAACAAATAGGAAGCAAATAAGGACTAACAACGTCATATAGATCATGTGAGAGTAATCTAACAAAGAGATACTGCATTTTATGACAATTTATTCAAAAACATGGAAAGAGACTAGGCAATCTAACTGGTCAATACCGCATATAAACTGTGTACCCACTCGTCACCTTGTGTACACGGCTTTCACATATCAAAATAGCACAATTCACTCAATTCCTAAGAGGTGGTTTCCCCCACACAAAGTTAGACAAGATACTTACCTCAATTCGTCCGATTCAATACACAATTTAGCTTTTCCTTTACCAATTCACCAACGCTCGTCTCAATCTAGCCAAAAAAATGACTTAAATACATCAAACAATGCAAGATAAAACAATTTCAATTAACAAAGCTACAATACTTATACAATTTGCAAAAAGTCAACTCCCCGGGTCCGCACCTTCAAACCTGACAAAATTTATAAAACCCGAACACTCATTCCGATACGGGTTCAACAATACCAAAATTATCAAGTTCTGATACCAACTTGTCCTTCAAATAATGATTTTATATTTTGAAATATTTTACAAATCATCTCAAATTTTCCTTTAGATTCTCATGAATTTGATGTTAAATCTTGTATAAAGTCATGAAATATAGTAGGAAATTGATTAAAGATACTTACCCAATGTCTTGGTATGAAAACCTCTTCACAAAAATCGCCTCACCTCGAAACTAGTGTCCAAAAATATGAAAAATGAAGCAAAAACTCGAAATTCTCAACACTTAATAGGCTGCAGATGTCGCATTTGTGACAGGGGGTTCGCAAAAGCGACCTTGCAAATGCGAACAAATTATTGCAAAAGCGAAGACTGGAATTCCCTGTTGCCTTTGAAAATGCGACTAGAGTGTCGCAAATGCGAAGGCTGGATCTTTGCAAAAGCAGCCATTAAATCGCAAATGTGAACAAACTCAGCTCAGGCCTTTATCGCAAATGCGATGCTAAGTCCGCAAATGCGAACTCAACAGGCCTCGCAAAAGCGGAAAATTCCTCGCAAATGCGAGTCCTTTCCTCAGCAGCCCAGCTTCGTAAATGTGAGGCTGCTTCGCAATTGCGATAGTCGCATTTGCGACAAAAATATCGCAACTGCGATGACACTAGAACCAGAAATCAAAGTTTAGAAAGAAATCATTCCGAAACCAATCCGAATCTCACCCGAGCCCTCGAGGCTCCTAGCCAATCATGCACCCAGGTCCAGAAACACAACACGAACTTGATCGCATGCTCAAATCATCAAAATAACTTCTAAAACCACGAATCGGACGCCAAAGCGCATGAAGATCAAACTAAACTTCAAGAACTTCTAGAATTGCAGACAAGCGTCCGAACCACATCAAATCAACTCCAAACGACACCAAATTTTGCAGGCAAGCTCCAATTGACAAAACGGACCTATTACAAATTCCAAAATCCCTATCTGGACCTACCGGAACTGTCGAAACTCCGATCCGAGGTCAAATACTTAAAAGTCAAACCCTAGGTCAATTCCTTCAACTTCGGACTCCTAAAATGAGGTCACTCCTAAAATCCTTTCCGACCCTCTCAAACACCCGAACCGACGATGCACGTAAGTCATAATACACTGAGTGAGGCTACTCGTGACCTCAAATTGTCAAACCGGACGCAATTGCTCAAAACGACCAGTCGGGTCGTTACATCCTCCCCCACTTAAACATATGTTCGTCCTCGAACGTGCCTGGAGTCATTCCAAAGCTATCAAACCACTTCATGAGCTCACCATACATACACCCGGGGGTGATTCCCCCTCACCCTAAACCTACGTAGGACTGACAACACAATTTAACTGAACATCTCACTTCATCCTTAGTCCATAGCCTTACGACAGAACCCAAATCTTAACGTCTGAAATTTATCATAGGACCCAAATCTCGCATCATCCCACTGTACAAACCTGAACAACCTAAATCGAGCAACGATTTCAACCCAGAGCACAATCACACATTGTTCCATACAACTCAGATGACCATAGTAATACCCTCTGATCATCATAGCTGCCCAATAACACTCTGGATGCTGGCATTATACTTTACATTGAATAAAAACGTGTTCCTGACTTCCACGATGTTGACCATGACACAAGAAACATGCAGAAACTCGCAACCACCCATGAAGTCAATAAGCCAGGAAGCTCTCCCGTCCCTCAAGATTCATAGCCCAATTTGAGCGGAAATATCATCATCCTTCCAACCACTCCTCACCCCAGTATGATAGTGCAAACCTCAGGTCTAAGAAACTCTTCTCAGCCAATACCAGCAGCCAGCTAACAAATCATCACGGGACCACACAAATTCTCTAACAGGGTCCGTACACCCAACAAGCAATTACCCAAGCAATAATTCCAATAATTCTTCAACACACCCGACACCTTGTGCCCACATATTTCCATCTCACTTCGCACAGCGACATCCACGTGCAATTCGGTACATAATATCCGTGCCAATTACTACTTAAGATATTCAATTGATTTCATCTATATATATGTATCATTAAGTAAATCTATAGCTTTTATACCAAATAGGAAATTAGTGAGAAAGATGAGGTTTGGTTTTAGAAATCAATTGAGTGAGGAAAATAATATTTTTCAAATAAAATTCAACATCGAATAACTATTGTATTTAATATAGAATTATTTAGTTTAAAACATAATAACAATTCCTTTGTAAGTAAAACAAACCTCACACAGGTCGAGAAGATTAAGTTGAGAAAAATATATGGAAGTAAAATATGACAACTAATAGAAATGGAAGTATAGAAAAAATTGTCGGGTTCTAACTTAAAGTAACACAAGGTAACATGATGTTTGTTCTTTCATTTTTAAAATACTATCTTACTAACGACTCAGTAGGGCAGGAGGTAATGACTCAACATAATAAATTTACTTTGAAAATCGGTAATTTGCAGAAATAAATACATAACTCAAGGGTCGTATCAGTATCCAGCTATAACCAATCCTTAAATGAAAGGTAATACTACTGAATACTTACACGATCAGAGAGGAATACATAAACACATATATTGATGCGGGCGCACCCCGATCCCACCAATCCTCCCTTATTTTTCCGTAACAATTACAATAAAAGTAAGTAATATATATGTTGCAGCCTGCAACCCGATCCCACCAATCCTCCCTTATTCCTCCGTAACAATTACAATAAAAGTAAATAGTAAATATATGTTACGGCGTGCAACCCGATTCTACCATATATCATTATAAACATAATAATTCACCCTTATTACTCTGTATCCAGCCGCTTATTACTCCTGTTGCGGCATGCAACCCGATCCCACCGAATATCATATTCACCCTTATTCCTCATCATCAATCCTCTCTTATTCCTCCTGTTTCGGCGTGCGACCTTGTCCCACCATCTAATAATATAAATCAATCAACCATAATTTAACAACTCAGTCACAAGAAATTATACAACGAAAAGTATGAGTACATGACAACAAGGGAACCACGTAGCAATCAAAGGAATACAACAACTTTTACAAGGAAACAAGACATGTAGGCACGTGATAACTACACAGTATTCGCAACAACTTGGACTCATAACAGATAAGAACGTAATCATAGAATAACTCAACAATTAGATAATAATGAAGGAAATGACAATAACAAGGCATATAGAGGCCAAATAACAAATAAGAAGCAAATAAGGACTAATAACATCATATAGAGCATGTGAGAGTAATTTAACAAAGAGATACCACATTTTATGACAATTTATTCAAAATCATGGAAAGAGACTAGGCAATCTAACTGGTCAATATCGCATATAAACTGTATACTCACTCGTCACCTTGCATACACAGATTTCACATATCAAAATAGCACAATTCACTCAATTCCTAAGGGGTGATTTCCCCCACACAAAGTTAGAAAAGATACTTACCTCAATTCGGCCAATTCAATACACAATTTAGATTCTCCTTTACAAATTCACCAACACTCAGCTCAATCTAGCCAAAAAAAATGACTTAAATACATCAAACAATGCAAGAGAAAATAATTTCAATTAACAAATCTACGATACTTATGCAATTTGCAAAAAGTCAACTCCACGGGCCCACACCTCGGAACCTGATAAAATTTACAAAACCCGCACACCCATTCCGATACGAGTTCAACAATACAAAAATTATCAAGTTCAGATACCAATTTGTCCTTCAAATCATGATGTTACATTTTGAAAGATTTTACAAATTTCCTCAATTTTTTCTTTAGATTCTCATGAATTTGATGTTAAATCTTGTATAAAGTCATTAAATACAGTTGGAAATTGATTAAAGATACTTACCCAATGGCTTGGTATGAAAACCTCTTCACAGAAATCGCCTCACCTCGAAGCTAAGGTCCAAAAATATGAAAAATAAAGCAAAAACTTGGAATTCTCAACACTTAACAGGCTGCAGATGTCGCATTTGCGTCAGGGGGTTCGCAAATGTGAACAAACTCAGCTCAGGCTTTTATCGCAATTGCGATGCTCAGTCCGCAAATGCGAACTCAACAGGCCTTGCAAAAGCGGCAAATTCCTCGCAAGTGCGAGTCCTTTCCTCAGCACCCCGGCTTCGCAAATGTGAGACTGTTTCGCAATTGTGATAGTCGCATTTGCGACAAAAACATCACAAATGCGATGACACCAGAAACGGAAATCAAAGGTTATGAAAGAAGTCATTCCGAATCCAATCCGAATCTCACCCGAGCCCTCGAGGCTCCAAGCCAATCATGCACCCAGGTCCAGAAACACAACACAAACTCGCTCGTGCGCTCAAATCATCAAAGTAACTTCTAAAACCACGAATCGGACGCCAAAGCACATGAAGATCAAACTAAACTTCAAGAACTTCTAGAATTTCAACCAAGCGTCCGAACCACATCAAATCAACTCCAAACGACACCAAATTTTGCAGGCAAGCTCCAATTGATGAAACAGACCTGTTCCAAATTCCAAAATCATTATCCGACCTACTGGAACCATCGAAACTCTAATCCGAGGTCAAATACTCAAAAGTCAAACCATGGGTCAATTCCTTCAACTTCAGACTCCTAAAATCCTTTCCGACCCTCTCAAAAACCCGAACCGATGATGCACACAAGTCATAATACACTGAGTGAGGATATTCGTGACCTCAAATTGTCCAACCGGACGCAATTGCTCAAAACGATCAGTCGAATCGTTACGCTCCAAGATAATCTCTCAGTCAAATAACAACATTATACTAGGAAGACGGATCGTTATATAAGCTATCATTCATCTAAGAGAAAAGCAAATTATATCTCTCTTGATCCCATGAAATAAAAACCAAAAAAGACAGCCCCAAGATGAATTAACATGTAAAATTTAGGTGTTGGAGCACCCATTGACCTTGACTGTGAATATGTATCGTTATATAGAAAATTTTAAAAAGCTGATATAATGAGTCAGGAAGTAGGGCTGTTTAAAACTCAATCGTAACCATTAACAAAATTATAAATGTGGCTTATTGGATTATTGGTATCGGGTTATCGAATTAACGGTTGATGAATAGATTAAAATTTTATTATTAACAATTTATCGGTTCGGGGACAGATTATTCAATTTCCATATCGATAAGGAGTAAATCCATTAAGAATTATTATATTTTATTTTTACCATTATGAAGCAACTTCGTATCATCTTAGGCTTCAACATAATCATAACTTGTTTTCGGAGTAGGACTAGGAAGATCTATATAGTTCTTGATGCCTTTCTGCTCAAATAAATCATTTAACTTGGTAATTGAACTGAATTTTCTATCACTGGTTAATGATCCCCAATTTGTATTTTAGCTTGCTTATTGTAAAAGAATTAAAGAAGAAGAAATTGCCATTAACAATGAGAGCTTCATTAGTCTACTGGAGTGTGATTGATTGGAACGTCTATCTATTATTTACTTCCTTGCTTACTTCTGTAATTTTTATTATCTAATCCAATAAACCGCTGATCCGTTACCGATCCGTCTGATATCTTATGAGGTGGCTAGTAAATTAGTACATTTACTAGCTGATAATCGAGAAGCCAAACTGTTAAGCGTAAATATCCATTCAATCGTCCGATAAGTACCCCTACCAGGAAGCACCAAAGAAAAGAAAACCTATTGAGTGCTCTATTCAGGAAGTGTAATCGAGGCTTTAATGAAATGAAGGGACGTGAGTTTGAGTCTACTCATACCTAGGGGTGCTTCTTGGGCGGATCGGGCGGCTATTTACTCTTATCAGTTCGGTTTATCGGTTATTGATTTATAAATATAGAAATTCGCTAGCCGTCTAATAAGATATTCGACGGATTGGTATCGGATTAATGATTAACGGACTGTTATTGGACGTTTTATCAGCTAAACCAAATAGACAATAAAAGAGAAGTAAAGAACTAGAAAATTTATCGTTTTCCCACGGAAATCATGTGCTAGATTATAAAGACAACTTTTTTTTCCACCCTTTGATTTCTTTTTGACAGTTGATAACTAGCTCAACTATAAGAAACTATGCATTATTTCAACCAATCTGGCAAGGTGCTGGTAAATGAAGTCTTTAGTACTAATATTTGAACTCAAGTTGTCTACATATATCATCTATCATTGTTATGTCTTCGCCCTTTTTGCTTGAAAGTCCAGCTATCAAAAAACAAATAGAGGAGAAAGTGTGTTTTTGCTATCTCTCTTTCCACTTAAACGAACTCTGACGGAATATCAAATTTAGTTTGCAAAGCCAAACTCATGTAATCAACTTGTTAACATGAATTTACTTGATTGATTTGGGAAGCTCATGACCCTTTTCTGGAATTATCTTCTTGTCTTCTTGATTAATAGGGGTAAAAGTATAACTATAAAGATTCTTAACGGGTTAATGGTTTATCCGATAAGGAAATTGAGTAAATTCGCTTCTAAATTGTTAAGCCGTTAGTTATAAAATTTCAATTCGTTCACCAACCGTTACTTCGATAACCCGATACGAATAAGCTAATAAGCCGTTTTTCCGATTCAATTAATGGCCATGGTTCGATTTTGAACAGCCTTACTCATAGCAGATCTTTTATACTTTCTTTCTTGTATCCCAATTAAGTATCCTTCTTTTTAATTCTTTCCGGTAGCCACTTTTTTTTTTTACCTAATACTATTTTTCTTCTTTTTTAATTTCTTTTTCTCGTCATTTTTTTTTATGAAACTTCATAAAATAAGACTCTAAAGTTCGACCCCTTTCAAAGAAGAATCTTTCCATTCATAGTGTCAATAATATTAATATGAATTTCTCATTAAATTTTTGCCATCGTTTCCAAATAATTGTGCACTTATACTATGCGATTGATAATGACTACGCGTATTAAAAGAGGTTAAATACCCACAAACCTAAAATTTTGAATCCTCAATTGAACAACCCTGAATGTGAACGTAAATTATCTAGCTAACCTCCCTCCAAACATATTATTGATTTCTTAATTCTTGCCTCATTCCAAATTTCGCATAAAAATGAGTGATGGAATTTTTTGCTATTTTGCTTACTTAATAAGTGAAGTGACTGTGTAAATGAAGTTCCACAGTTCTATAGAAATGAAATTGACTGTAAGGGGAAAAAAATACAGCGTTAACCAATCCATTCTTCTCTTCAATTTGCAACTATTTCTTTCGTTGTAAGTTATTTTGTACTTTTCGTTCTTTCTTTTATTTTTTAGTTAGATATTTTTAAAGTTGTGTTGCTTCATGTTTTAAACTCTATTAAAGTATTCAGGATTTCTCAACTGGATAATTTTAATTTGTAATTCCACTTATATTTTAATGGAGAGGATATATATCCTAAAACATCTTCCAAACTTTCAAAATTGAGTTCAATATCTCAAGGTTCATTTAATTTGGAAAAAGGGACAATGAGTCAGAACTATATCGCTACGTAAAGAGTTGATTTAAATACCTTAAAAGCTGATCCTGCAAATATTTTGGCAATCCGAAAATACTATTCAAATGACAATGGTGTAATAAGAAGAGTATATTTTCAAAAATTCATTTTTCAATCTAAAATTCATATCTTTTCTCAAAGAAATTTAAATGGTAAATTGCATCGCAGTGTTAAAAAGTTCATTTGCTCACTTCCTAGCCACAATCCACAAAGTCATGAAATACCCTTTATGAGTTCAAAACTTCAAATTCCACGTTCTGCTTAGCAAAGGAAAAAGTTCAATACTTGGGACGCGTTTGTCTATAGATATTTTTTATGATTATTTATTTCAAAAACGTATCATGAAATTTTATAAGTTTTTTGAAAATCTTCGAAAAGGAGATTTTCAAAAACCACTTTTTTTAAAAATTGTCAGAAAATTTTGTTTTCCGAATCACAAAACTGTAATATTTTTTTCGTATGAAATATATGTCCAAATATAATTTCAATACAAATATCATTTTTCAACTTAATTCTAAAGCTTATATTTTTTCAAAAATTACAATTTTTATGTCCAAACACCTGGTTGGTATATGCACAACGGAATGATTAGGATTTGTACGAAATGTCAAATCTGTAATCAATATTTCAAAGATAGATAGTTGAATTTCTGTATCTCAGATGGTGGAGCTATTTCTGCCTGTTTCTTCCCCGTCAACCCCCCCCCCCCCCCCCCCCCCCCCCCCCCCCNCACAATCTTTTTCCAGTGGTTAATGCTTTCAGTTATACTTATATTTCTTCTAATTTTCCTTTTTATTTTTTTAATTCCTGGAATTTAAATGAACATCTCACTAATGGGTCGATTGATTGGAAATAAGTTATCTCATGATTATTTATCTCGGAATCAATTATCTCACCCTTTCATGAGGATGAAAAATGCTATTTTCTCGCTTTGTTTTATTATTTCATTAATTGGGAGGGTGATGCGAACACTGACGAAGTCTAAAATAAATAGAATAAAAAATAACATGTTAAGGAATTATTATACTTATATGTTTATGGCTTCCATTGGAACTTTTTTTTTACTGACTCTAATCATGGTCTCAGCACTATCAACTTATCCTGGCAACAAAATGGAAACTTATATGAAAAACATAATCCACATAAAATTCGATAATCAGGAATTCAGTGCATTAACTTTGTTTACCCTCAAAGTCGGATAATAATTAATTTGTAAGTGATTTTAAGGATAGACGGATTAACTTGATACAAAGCGATAAATTGAGTTAGATTGAACAAACAAATATGAAATAAATTCAAACCACACGAAGAGAATAGCTCCAGCCCTAGTGAAATATTCACCCTCGATCCGGGCTCGCAATGGCCAACACTGATGAACAAGAAAAAGAGCTAATAACAGAGAAAATAATAATATATTGCTTTGGAATGCGTGTTTCAATGTCCCTCATGAATTATCAGACCCCCCTTTATATAGTAGGGGAATCCTATTCTAGGTACAACTCCACAAAAGGTAAAAAATCTTATGTTTAACTGATTGCCAGTTCTTCATCGATACGTGCTGAAATTCACGCCATACCAGTCGCGGATATTACGACCTTCCGTTGGTCGTGTTTAAATGCCCGATAGTGTTCTTCGAGGTCGCTTAGGGCTAGGACCGATCCCGGACCATGACCCCAATAATCCCGAGGGCAGGCGTCATGTCTTCGAACTCTGACTCGACGAGAACCTTGCCTCGATTTCGGTCCCATGTCATCATGTCTCGAGCTTGACTTATCTTATCAGAGACCGGGGTGTACCATGAGCCTGGTTCCACCCGTATACAGATAATCCCCTCGTTTCTCGGAGAGTAAGTTGACGAGAAACGACATAAGCTCCCCGATTCCTTCTTCGATACGCCGTGTCAAAAACGACAAAAAAACCGAAACATCTCGTGAGTCATGTCATAATGGCCTTAAATGCGTGTCAGCCGCCGGTTAGCTGACTCTGGACACAAACTGTCGTGGAACACCAATAAATACCCCTTCCTTTGTTCATTTTCTACTTTACATTCAAGCTTCCGCCTTCGATCCGAGAAGAGACTACAACCTTCTTTTGTCTCCCAATATTTTTAAGTTAGTGTGTTTGATTTCGTTAACAGGTTCTCATCCTTCATTTCCTCATTCTCCTCCATATTTACTTTTTAAAGGAATGGCAAAGACTTCCAAGACCGTCCCCTCGATTGAAGCCCATTCTACTTCGCGGCCGGCCACTGAGTTGAGGAGACTGCTCCGGGCATGGCCGTTGATGAGCCAGTACCCGAACCCCCCTTGAAAATGTTCATCCCCGGGGGATGCTCGGTCAATGATGATTTCAAGGTTAAGAAGCCTTCTTCAGAACAGGGTTAGCGTAAGGACGCCTCGAGATATATTTGCTCAATCACCGAATAGGACCTCCCCATGGTCCGAAAAGACTGCAACTGGGCCGATAAGGACATCGTGGTTCCCAACCCCGAGGAGGACATCACCACCCATGTCGAGGAATATCTGAGTGTTTACATTTATCCATTTACATTGGGACCGGTACCCCGTCATTATCGATTTCTGCAATAGATACGAGGTATGCCTCGGTCAAATTCACCCTTCATTATGGAGGATAGTGATCCTCCTTCGCTTTTTCGTGAATAAAATCGATTCCTGCCGGTTTACTGTGGATCATCTACTTCGGTTGTACAATCCCTTAATCTTCTGAGTGGGGCTGATAAAGCTTGTGCGGCGGGCCAGTAAAGCTCCATTCTCAAGTATCGATGAGGACTGGGATCGAGGCTGGCAAGGTCATTTTTTCTGGGTGAGGACTTCGGACTTGATCCCGGCTGAAGGCAGGCCATTCCCCAAGAAGTGGAATGCATCATTGATCTCGTACAAGTCACACCTCTATTTGAGGTTATGAAGCGATCGAAGCAATAATAGTACCCAACAAGGAGTCGGGGTCGATTTTCCACAGGGAGCTATGAAAGGTATTAAACAGTATATACGATAGTGAATGAGCTTGACTTATCTCAATTTGCATTTCCACAAAAATCGTTTTGTTTCTAAGTCTATTTTAAGCTAAGAATGACAACTACGAATTGAAACTAGGAAATTATTTTTGTTTATTTTTCAATTGATAAAAACTCCTAGGGCTATGACCTTCACCTAGGTGTCCGCTTAATGAGTTGTAAGCCTTAAAGCTTATTTGATTGGTCGGAGTGGATTATAGCTATCAACACTCAAATACCCACTCAATACCTCTCGGTTAGAGAGTGATTTTGCCCAGTTTGGATTTCTCAAGTCCAAATGGATATTGCACAAAGCAGTTGATAATAAGCTCAAGTTGGGTTTTACTATCTTTAGGTTCAACCCTTTAATTGGGTTTATCAATATCTGATTGACCCAATTTTTTGCTAGCCAAGCTTTCCTAGACTACGTCTCTCTTTCTCAAGTAGAGACCAAGTCAATTAGGCATGAAATAATGTTTGTAACCATTAAATTTTCAAATAAAAGCAAGTAGGCTAGATAATCAACACCCAACCATAAACAAGCAATAAATCAAATACCCATTAAGTTTACACACTAGGGTTGGGTGAACACTATAAACTACCTACTAACCTTCTACCTTAATCTTCGACCTCCACTCCCTCCTATCAAAGGTCATGTCCTCAGTGAGCTGAAACAGTGCCATGTCCTGCCTAATTACCTCTCGCCAGTACTTCTTAGGCCTACCTCGACCTCTTCTCAAACTCTCCATGGCCAACCTCTTCTCAAACTAAGTATTCTGTCTTGGTTATACTTAGTTTGAAACCTTTAGACTCCAAGGTCTTTCTCCAAACCTCCAACCTCGCGTTAACTCCGCTATGCGTCTCATCAATCAACACTATATCATCGGAAAATAGCATGCACCAAGGCACCTTCCCTTGGATGTGACGCGACAGTACATCCATCGCCAAGGCAAAACAAATAGGCTAAGAGTCGATCCCTAGTGCAACCCCATCACCATAGGTAAATGCTACGAGTCACCAACCACAATCCTCACCCGAGTCTTAGCATCATCATACATATCCTTAATCACCCTAATGTACGCTACCGGAACACCGCTAACCTCCAAACACCTCCACAGGAAGTCCCATGGAACTTTATCATGTGCCTTCTCAAGGTCAATAAACTGATGCAAATTCTTCTTCCTCTCTCTGTACTGCTCCAATAATCTCCTTACCAGATGAATCGCTTCCGTAGTCGAACGCCCTGGCATGAATCCAAACTGATTCTCAGAAATAGACACGCACCTCCTCACCCTGGCCTCCACCACCCTCTCCCAAACCTTCATAGTGTGACTCAATAACTTGATACCCCTATAATTGTTGTAATTTTTGATATCACCATTGTTCTTGTAAAGCGGAACCATCGTACTCCACCTCCATTCTTTGGGCATCTTCTTTGTCTTAAAAAAATATTAAACATCCCAGTGAGCCACTCCAAACCTGTCCGCCCCGCACTCTTCCAGAATTCCACCGGGATTTCATCTAGCCCTATCTGTCACGCCCCGACCTAAGGGGGGAGGGGTGAGACCGGCACCCGGTGCCTCACCTAACCTTGCGTACCAACTTGTGACTAAGGAACTCTGAACATGTGATGTCATACTTTAGCCATGGGCCACATTGCAAGACAGCTGCGAATGCTTTCTAAATATCAATATAAAGCTGGGCCGACAAGGCCGTAGGCACCGGGTGCTGGTCTCCCCCCCTCCCCCCAGGTTCGAGGCGTGACAAAAGTGGTATCAGAGCAGTTTTTTCCTAGGGAGTCTACAAGACATGTCTGGTAGAGTCTTGTTTATGGGTGTGTCGTGTACCACACTTATAAGCAAGAGGCTACAGGGCATTTAGGACTGTACTCTTTCTTCTGACTCTAGATCGTATGGTAGAGCTCACTTATAAGAATTCAAATTCCGAACTTCTATTTTTATTCGTAATAAGACGATGCCTATGTTCAGAAAGATGATCGATAAGAGATATAGCTGTGGAAGTGTTGAATTAGAGGAACTCGACTTTGCATCATGCTTATGATAAGTAAATGTGAGGTTTTCAGCAGATCATGTGCGTACTGAAAGGTGTAAGCCTCCTGATAAGAAGTCTTGAGGCAAGAATACCTATCCACATTAATGGTGAAAGACAATGAGAGATTCAGAAGATAAATAAAAGTTTGATGAAACAAAAAGAAGCAAGATGAAGAAGAGTACGAGGCGCCCAGTTAATAAAGGTTAACAGTGTTTATAATCCAGGCAGAAGAATATAAGCTTTTTGAGTTATATTCAACAGTAAATTGTCCGTACTCATCTCAGTTATGCCCTATAGGGATTAACAGGTGTAGTTTAAGAAAAGGACGGAACATCAGGATCTGGCTGTGGTTAGAGTAACCCAAAATAGTGAATGGATTGTTTGTGTTAGTTGACATTTCCGAAGGTTATTACATTTGTGCTAGTAGATCTTCTTGTGAGACACCCATATAGTGCACTCTAGAATATTACAATTAGATGTGTATACTAACATGATCAGAATTTTTTTCTAGAAGATAGGCACTGATAGCCTAGAAAGGATAAATATTACCTTAGTGTGACTCTCGTCCCTAGTATAGCAAGGACGTTGATCAACCCGAAGAGCCGATGGATGAAGCAAGGGGAGCAAAAAAAAAACAAAATAATGTCTTGCTGAAGTTTTCACAAGAAAAGGGATAGGCAGAAATATTAGCAGAGTAATGACAAGAGAGATAAGGAAGAATTATGAGTAAGATGCGATACATGGATGAAAACGGTAGATAAAAAAAATGACAGAATGACATAATTGTAACGACTCGACCGGTCGTTCCGAGAGTTTAGCCCCGTTTTCCCCGTTTATGCTTCATTTTATGTGGTTCAGCTTCATTTATGTGTGTTGGGTCGGTTGGTTCGGGTTCAGAGTGGTCATGGTGAGCATTGAGGCAATTAGTTTCTCAAGGTAGCCTAATAGTTGAGAAAGTCAACTGAGAGTTGACTTATTGGTAAACGATCCCAGAACGCGGATTTTATGGCTCGGATAGCTTCGTTAGGTGATTTAGGACTTAGGAGTGTGTTCAAAATATTTTTGTGATGTTCGGTGTAGAATTAGGCTTGAATTGGCAAAAGTTAGTTTTTGGTAATTTCTGGTCGGCAGTGGAAAATAGGCTATCGAGGTCGGAATGGAATTCCGGAAGTTGGATCAGGTTCATAATGTCATCTTGGATATGTCTGCAAAATTTCAGGTCAATCGGAGGTGTTTTGGTTGGTTTCGACGTAGTTGGCGAAATTTGGATGTTTCAAAGTTCATAGGCTTGAATTTGATGTAAATTTGGTGTTTTCGTGTTGTTTTTAGTGTTTCGAAGGCTCGACTAAGTTGGAATAATGCTATGGGGTGTGTTGGTATGTTTGGTTGGGGCCCCGAGGGGCTCGGGATTGATTTCGGATGGTTGGCGGGATTTTTGGACTTGGAAATTTGCAGCAGTAGCTGCTGGTGTGGAAGTTCTGGTGTTGACCGCACCTGCGGTCGGGAAGCCACAGGTGCGATGTCGCTGGCGCGATGGGAGGAGCGCAGGTGCAAAAAGGCTAGGCTGGGAATTTTTTCGCAGGTGCGATGTCTTGGCGCAGGTGCGGAATTTGGTCTGGTAAGTGAAATTCCGCAGGAGCGCACTTGGGACCGCAGGTGCGACAAAATGTCTGCAGGTGCAGAAATGTCTGGCAGAACAGTATATAAAGGGGCCTCCGTGAAATTCATTTCATTTCACCATTTTTGCATGCAGGAGGAGCTCCTTTGAAGGCAAATTGGAGAGGGGATTCATGATTCTTCAGTGAAGGTAAGTTCTCGGGTTCTTATCATTGTTTCTATGCTATTTTAATTCGGATTAGGCTTGTATTTGGAGGATTAAAGTAAGAAAAGTTGGAAAATGGGAGGAAAGAGTTGGGAATTTCTTTTGGCAAATTTAGTGGGCAGTTCTGGTCCGATTTTGATATTCTTGGTATGTACGGTCTCGTGGGAGGATAGGGATTCTTGTGATGTAAATTTTATCGGATTCCGAGATGTGGGCCCGGGGCTCGGGTTTGGCCAAATTTCGAGATTCTTGTATAAATTGATAATTTTCGATTGGGTTGTGTTCCTTGAGTATATATTAATGATGTTGAACTGGTTTTGGCTAGATTTGGAGCAATCAGGAGCCAACTTGAGGGGCATGAGCATAGCGGACTAGTGTTGTGGCCCGGTAGAGGTAAGTAATGGTTATAAATCTTGTCCTGAGGGTATGAAACCCCGGACTGCATATTTCTCACTGATTTTAGAAAGGCGCACATGTCGGATGATGAGTATGTGGCGCGAATTCATTTTTGGATTGGACTAGGTCCTCTCCACGGAAACTAATGAGTTGTGTATTTACTCAAAACCTTATGTTAAATCATATTCTAAAGTTTGTAGAAATATTTGGGCTATACGCCGTGTTTGGGGCCTCGTGCCGATCTGTTTAGATCCTTTGGGGGGTTTTTACTGCTGTTTTCCTCACTATTTGTTGATGATTTCACTCAGCATCATTGTGCATACTGTTTTCGAAACTCAGCATGATTTACACCACTTTGAGATTTAAACTGATGTTTTGGGTCGAGTACCCTATTTTACTAATTCACCCGAGGGGCCTTTCGAGTGGTTCTGCTGAGTGTGGCCCAGGGCCAAGAGTGATGGTGAGGTGCTGAGTGATATTAGTGCTTGGGCTGAAGGAGCCCCTCCGGAGTCTGTACACACCCCCAGTGAGCGCACCGAGTGCCGAGTGACGAGTGATTAGGGAGGCCGAGTGACGAGTGATTGGGAGGCATCAGTGGCTGTGAGGTATGCCCGAGGGGCTGATTATGAGTGACTGTGAGGCATGCCCGAGGGGCTGATTTGATACATGTTTTTTCCCGAGGGGCTACTTATAATTTTACTACTTTAAGTTGCATACTAAATCTTTCGGTTTGAAGTTGTTAAACATATGCATTCATTAAAGGATTTTTCTGAAGATGATTTTAAGGCGTGATGATTTCACATATTTATGATATACAGTTGGAAAGAAAGGTTGTGCCTCTTGTGATTTGATTACATTGATTTTATTTGTTTCTTGCTGCTCAGACTTGATTTATTTTCATTACCACTGAGTTGGCGTACTCACATTACTCCATGCACCTTGTGTGCAGATTCAGGTGTTAGGGCAGGGCGAGCTGACTATCTGTTCCAGAGATTCTCGGAGGTTTGCGAGGTGGCTGCACGCGTCCGCAGTCCTGCTCCCTCTCTTGTTTAATATTATAGAATTTATTTTCGTTGAATTGTATATTTATGTAGATGCTCATGACCAGTGACTCCGGGTTCTCGAAGGTTGTATTTAAATGTTCAGTATAGATTTATCCGTTTTTATAAATGTTTCAAGGAAACCTTTAGGGGTAATCGGTATAGTAAAGATGTAAATGGAAGCTTATTATGATTCGAGTTTGGGTTTTGGCTGGCCTAGTTCCATGATAGGCGCCATCACGACTGGCCTGGATTTGGGGTCGTGACAATAATCTATAGTCAAGTGAAGGAAGAGACGAGAGGTGACAGGCCTTAGGACCACAAAAGAGTATATGCCATACAGTCATGTCCTCATTTCGAGAAATAAGTTCGTGACTCTAATGTAATCACCAGAAGGAAAAGTTAGATCTAGAATAATAAAAATCAGTATCGGCTAGTGAATAAGGTAAACTAAACATGAATTAGGGACTGAGTGATTTGATAATGGTCGACATCATGAGAATTCTAGGTTTCGTTCCGGCGATAATAAAATGGATGACAGAAGAAGATTCATGAGAGATTCATAGAATGGTTATTCAAAAAGACGCTTCCCTAAAGCAAGAAATGTGCGAAAAGTTAAGCTTAAGGGACTACGTGTGCTAGTTACACTAAGTACCACCTGCGCGAGTAAGGAATTTCGTTATCCTTAGCACAGAAGGATTACCTCAAGGAGACTAAGGGTCATCGATGATGTGAAAGGACGCCACAAATGAAAAGGTAGAACATCTATAGGAATATTGTCGTAGCTCTAACTCTTAGTACTCCCCTAAAGGGGGAATATGGAATGACGTGACATTACGTCAAAATTAAGTGGTTCTAGTAATTATGGAATGGTAAAGGAAAAATGCGATAAAACAAAAAAGGGATAAGATTGCACTTATTCAAAGCCTACTAATATGCTATGATACCAGAGCATTATGCAAACACGACGTCAAGGAAAGGAAGTAAGGGTTCCTGCCTGAGATATTATTGATTAAAAAGGAGCCAGTGCGAGAGGTAAGTTAAGACAAAGGAAATGACCCAAGAAAGATTACACGGAATATTTAGACGAGAATGGGTCAATAAGCAATTAGTAGTTGATTCAAGAAGAGCCTAGCTATGGCTAAACAGGAGGTTATAGACGAGTTAGAAGATCGTGTAAGATAAACATAGTAAAATCCAATATAATGAATTCAGCCTCGCAGTTATGACATTGTGATCATTGAGAAATATTTAGATAGTAGTTGGGGTAATTAAAGGTACCATATGAGTGTTACGGAGATAAAAGAGAGTGCCACTGGGAAGTCAATCAAAATATCAAGTTCAGAAGCAACTCTGCAAGCACAAGGGGGTGGAAGTAAGTAACTACGGATAATTATAGGCAAAGAAGGACATCAAAAGGTCCATCGAGTATACAATGTAATAAGCTCACAGTTTTACAAGAGTCAGAGGATCCTCCCTAAATACTACAATGAAAGACTAGTTGAGGAAGTAAGGAAGCAGGCTTCAACCTAAACTCAGTAACCTAAGGAGAAAATGATTGTGTAGCAACAGTCTCACTACAAAATTGTATGCACTCCAAAAGAAAGTGGCACCTACCATGACTAATGAGCGGGGAGTAAAATCAAAAGTAATATTCGAGACCATACGAGTTGCACAAAAATTTTGGCATGCGTGAGGACTCAGTTAAGCTAAGTATGCACGTAACAACGAGGAAAAAAGACAAGGAAAAGCAATTGCCTACATTTGAAGAAAGTTGAAATGGAACAAAAGAAATTAGTCGATTAATTATCAGCCGTAAAAGACTCCGGTATGAGTTAAAAGAAGGAATTGGGTCCAGGTCATAGACAAAGGATTGAATAATTACAAGATTGTATCATGGTTTTCCATAGCATCCATGAAAGGCTAAAGTAATAACTAAATTCCATGAGCCGCAGATCAGGAGATAGGTTAAGCATACATAAAGGTTAATCAGAAGAAGGAGGAAACTAAAGAGTTACATCAACCAAGTAAATTAGGAGTCTGCTTATTGGACCCCGAAAGTTACAGACATCATGATTGAGAACATTATAGAATCATTATTAATGTCAGAGGTACAAGAGAAATAGTACAATATCCATATTTTATAACGGCTCTACGATAAATCTAGTTAGACGTGTCCCAACCTCATAAGAAGTCAGTACGAAGCTCCCCGGATTGTGTATGCACCAGAGGTGCAAGTATTATAATAGAGCTTAAAGTTATGGACATGAATTACACCTAGGTGGAAGGAAGGTCATGAAAGAGATGGAAGATACGATGTTAGATTTTAAGGCAAGTAAGGTAAAGGTGAATAACATACGAGATACTCAAAGGCAGAAGATAGTGAATAGTCCATACATCAGATAGAGGGCTAGAAGCATCGGGATTCAGTATCCAGGAATAATAGCAGTGTCATTAGTGACATACCTTCCAGCCCATGGTTTCTAAGTATCTAAAGGTCTAGTTAAGAGAATAAATAAGAGTCAGACACGATGCGGTGTCTCGCTTGATGTTCTAGAATAACATAAGGAAAGTCATGGTGCAAGCACGTTGAAGAAGGTTGCGAGTAGTATAAATAGATATGTATAGGTCGCAAGCTAAAATATGGAAAAGCGACAAGGTTTTAGGAGGACATGAGTAAGGATAAGAAAGGGCAAGTGAGAAGGTGACGAGAATGGATATGTCCTCAGGATTAAGCCCGTGTAAACAAGAGAGCTGATGGTTTCTCTAAGTTGTAGAAAGCTCAGTATAGCCGAATGAACTCAAAGGAGTCTGACTAGTAGCATTTATAAGAGATGGAATGCTGCCCCGGTAGTAGAATAAAGGTAAATTTGTGATAGATAAAGGATGACGTTTGGACTGGCGATTGAGTAATGATTTGAAGAGGATTTCAAGAATTATACGAGATTACAATACCCAAGAAAATTAATCACATTGGGATTATATAAAATACGCTTATTGAAGTACAATATAGCTGCTAAGTGGATCAGGAAAATCACTTCAAATAATCCTCGATGCAACGTAAACCCTAGTGGCAAGGTATTACGTAAGAAGTTTCAAGTTATTGATGGTATATTGTAGATCAATATTGAGATGAATCAACAATGGATGGACAAAATTCACAAAGTACGAGATGAGAATTAGGTCGTCATTCTTAAGATGACCAATAATGAGGAAGCATTAAAAGATTTAGATTTATTAGAATAAAAAACAAGAGTAAGCTGGAATTTGGTAGTAGACCTCAACAACGATAAATCAAAGTAAGAGTTATGGTTTGGTATGACCTACCTAGATCCAGTA
The DNA here is from genome assembly GCA_005239505.1 of Nicotiana paniculata. Classification (NCBI taxonomy): domain Eukaryota; kingdom Viridiplantae; phylum Streptophyta; class Magnoliopsida; order Solanales; family Solanaceae; genus Nicotiana; species Nicotiana paniculata. The sequence continues at coordinate 39,698 of ML362196.1, forward strand.
AAATCATGCGGATAGATAACTGAGTCTATGAAATAAGATATAGCAATATTCGTAATTTTTTTTTAAAAAAGTACTGAGCAAAGAAATTCAGTGTACCATGGATTCCTAGAGGGATATCTTGTCAAGCTCTATATATGTTCACAAAGTGAGAACTAGAGGTTGGCTAAAAGCTGCAGGAAAAAGGGGAAAAGAGTCACATATGTGCACATACAAGGTCAGAGTCGTACAGGCTGCGTGATAGAAGGTAGCAACAGTTACGAGATTAGAAGGATTCTGACCACGAGTCGTGGTGTGAGAAAGAGGCCTAAAGGGGGAAATTCCCTGGCCTTTGGATTTATTCACAAAACAACTGCCTAAATGGCAAGGGGAGTATTAAGGTATTCACAAGAGCTATAAGTTATGAAAATGATAAGAGCATCAGTCAACATTCGAGGACAAATGTTCCAAAATGGAGAATGATGTTACGTCCCACAATATTACGTCGTTGTTACGTCCCACAATATTATATTACGATGATGTTACGCTTCACAATATTAAATTACGACGATGTTGCACCCTGTAGCATTGTACGTTGAATTTGTCGTAAGGTAATTGAGATCAGTCCAAGAAAAATATTATTTGGAGTTTATAAGGATTATGCTATTTCAAACAAGTAATGAGTAAATTCTTGAAGGTGAGAGGGGAAGAAAGTCAAAGAAAATGAATTTTCATCCAAGTTTGGCATGTTGGGATAAAATATGGCCAGAGCTAAATAGTACTCGATATTTATGGGCTAGTGCCATACAAGGTACCACATGACCATGATAGTAAGGTGTATAAGGTATATGAAAAGTGAGTAGTATTTTAAGTAATTTGAGGTAATTCCTAATTATGTGGGTGATTGGTAAATTATTGGATAATGGGATATTACCCAATTAATTAAGGAATTAATTATTGGATAATGAAATTCTTAATAATGGGATATTACTCATCAAGTATATTGCATGAGGTGGCATCCCCCCTTGCAAATTGAAATGACTCATGTTATAACATGAAAGGTGGCAATCATTTAAGAAAAGATTGAAAATTTCTTCTTAAGTCCAAGGCTTGCATTATTGACAAAATAGATGGAATTCATAAGAAAATCCATAAAGGCTCTAACGTATTGCTTCAGTAACAACCTTGAAAGGTTGTGATCAAATTAACAAAGTGAGCATATGAAATTTTTTACAAAAATTCGTATGAGATTTCACAAGGTAATATCGACGGGATTTTGAGATTCTAATGGAGTACGGTGCAATCTTTTCCAATAATATTATATGGATTTTCCCTACTACAGGTATGTTAAGGCTAAGCTTTTCCTTCATTTTAGCATGATCTCGTAATTACACAAGTTTGATAACGAGTCATAAAGAACAATTCATATCCCGAAATTTACATTTTGCTAGTCTCGCAAGTTACGTATATTTTCCTAGTTTTGTAAGTTACAATATTCTCCTTATCGGGACTTCATATTCAATAGATTATTTCCTTCTTCTATTCAAGAGAGCAAATAGTTTATATATACAGTATTAAAGTATTTTCATTACCATCGAGCTATAATAGATGGGTAAACCCCTATTGGGCAACCTCTGATCGGATGGTAAATTATATACTGAGCCTACTGTGGCCGAGCGCCTATGAGCGAGCCCAGTTGGTCGAGCTATAGAGCCTAGTACGGCCGAGCTCCTATGAGCGAGCCTACTACGGCAGAGTGTATATATATATATATATATATATATATATATATATATATATATATATCGAGCCTTATAGGACTGAACAACTATTTTACTTACTATATTGAGAGAGTTGAGTCAGTATCAGCAGGTAAACATATCTTTAAATTATCTTTGACTTCCAGCTATTTGAAGTTATTATATTATCAGTTCAGTTTCAATTTTCAGTATTACCTTACATACTCGGTACATATTTCGTACTGACGTCCCTTTTTTGGGGGCGCTGTATTTCATGCGTGCAGGTTCAGACAGACTGACGGGTAGACCTCCTCATTAAGTGTTGCCCGAGTTCAGCTTTATCGGTAAGCTCCATGCCTTTCGAAGTTGCCGGCTCTAGAGCTTTATGTACATCTTGTGTATATATGTATATATGTTATGAGTAGGTCGGGGAGCTATTCCGATCTTAGTATATCCACCAATAGAGGCTTGTAGACATATCCTGTCAGTTAGTTCAGTATGTTGGGCTGGTAGGCCTTTTATATATATTTTGTTGGTTTGCCAGCTATAATAGTTATGACGGCGTTGTCGGCCCAGCTTTATGTTGATATTTATTCTCATTGGCAGTTCTCTTGCAATGTGGCCTATAGCTAAAGTATGACATCACATGTTCAGAGTTCCTTAGTCGCAACTTGGTACGCAAGGTTAGGTGAGGCACCGGGTGCCGGTCTCGCCCCCCAGGTTCGGGGCGTGACACCATCGCTCTGCCCATGCACATCTTACGCATCGCCCCTTCCACCTCCTCTACCGTAATCCGCCTACAGTACTCGAAATCCCGCCGACTCTCGGAGTGTTCCAACTCACCCAGCACAATGCGTCTATTCCCCTCCTCATTCAACAACTTATGGAAGTATGTCTTCCATATTCTCCTAATGAGTGCCTCGTCCATCAACACTTTTCCATCCTCTTCCTTGATGCACATGACTTGGTCTAAGTCGCGAGCTTTCCTCTCCTTGACCTTGGCCAACCGGTACAACTTCTTGTCCCTGCCTTTGCCCTTGACCTCCTCGTACAAACAAGAAAATGCCACATTCTTAGCCGTCGTAACTGCTAACTTTTCCTCTTTCTTTGCCTTTATGTAACACTCCCGATAAGTCCTTTTTTCCTCCTCTTTTGTACTTTTATTAGCTTCAAATAAGAAGATTTCTTAGCTTCCACTTTACCTTGAACCTCTCCATTCCACCACCAATACCCTTTATGACCCTCAGGAGAGCCATTCATAACCCCTAAGACCTCTCTAGCAGCTACCTTAAAGCAATCCACAGTCGTGAACCACATACTAGATGCGTCCCCCATACTCATCCAGGCCCTCATAGCCAACAACTTCTCCCCTAACTCCTGAGCTTTGTCCTTGGTCAAGTTACCCCACTTGATATTAGGTTTCCTATACCCCTCCCTCTTCCTCCTATCCTCTTGATCTCCAGGTCCATAACTAGGAGCCTATGTAGAGTCATGAGGTGCTCACTTGGGATGACCTTGCAGTCAGTGCACAGAACTTTATCGCATTTCCTGCAGAGAAGATAATCAATCTGAGTCTTGCCCATTGAATTTCGGAAAGTGACCAGGTGCTTTTCCCTCTTCGAAAAACTCGAGTTAGTATAATCAAATCAAAAGCTCCAACAAAATCCAATAGTGAATTTCCTCCCTCATTCCTATCCCCAAAACCATACCCGCCATGCACATCATATAACCCCTAACACTAGCCCCAATATGACCATTGAAATCTCCGCCAATGAACAACTTCTCTGTGTGTGGGATACTACGCACCATCTCGTCCAAATCCTCCCAAAATTGCTTCTTGACCTCCTTCTCCAAACCTACCTGAAGAAGTGATAATTAAACCCATATTAATGATAAAAATTTAAAAACTAATATTCCAAAAGCTCAAAATAGAAAAAACTACTAAAAGGAGCAAAGTAAACGACTGCTGATGTCAAAAGTTACAAAAGTTAACCTAAAAAAGTGAAACTATTCTATTTATATAGTGTTAGAATTTTCGGACGAAATTGCCCTTTCGGAGGTTCTGTGGCTGCACAATTCCATATGTGTCCGCACTTCTCTTCAGCATGGCAGAAATGGGCTCTTGCGACCGCACAATTCTGAATTTTAGCTGCATCTCTCTATTTCTGAGGTCCGCACATTTTTGAGTGCGGCCGCACATGGTTCTTTGGCGGATTGCACAAATGCAACTGCGGTCCCATAGCTTATCTTGTGTGGCCGCACAATAATTATGCGGCCCGCACTTCCGTGGAACTTGAATTGCATGTTCTCTGAAACTTCGGCCTTGCCTTGCTTATGTGGCCGCACAATTCATGTGTGGACCGCAATTCTCATAGGTCTCTGATGGGATTTTATTCACAATCTGTGGCCGTAGATGATAATCTGCAGTCCGCACTTTAGAGGTTCTGTGCCTGTTTTTGTCCTTGGTTCAGATTACTCCTTCTTGAGTTGGATTTCATCTTTTAGGATGATTTTCCACCATTCCTGCAATTAATTTTATCAATTTTCGGGAACACAATTAAACGCTTTTGGACTAAAACGAAAGCAAAAAACGGTGCTAATTAGTAGTCAAAATCCCCACTCATCAACTCCCTCAAACTTAATCTTTTTCTTTTCCTTAAGCAAATAAGGTAATTCCCACCTCTCCAAGTTAAGAGTCATTCCAGCTAATCAGAAATGCTCACATATCAATTGGGACCAACAATTATCCACACACTTCTGAATTATTAACAAGTCAATGGATTGAACTTTTAAGCACAAAATAGTTCTAATGTGACACTTGATCATCAAGAGTTGACTTAATTCATCAAGGAATCCCGCTCTTTCATGTAGGTCATTGTGGATCCAAAACTCCTCCTCTTCCACTCTCTGTTTGCATATCTCACTTAAGAATGTAGCACTCGATTCAAAGATATGAGAAAGTTTTGCTCATCTCTCTCAAAAGAATGTCGCAAGTACGGCTTTTAGTACCACATGCTTTCCCCTCATGTAAATCACCACTAATGTAAGCTCACTCGGCTTGAAATCACGTAGGCTTTTTCGAAATGCAATGAAGGCTTTTGGACTAAGGTTGGATTTACTATGATAGAACGAGTTCATCTTTCCTTAAGCACTCCATTTTCTCTTATCGACTCATGCTTTGCCAACTTTTTGAGGCATTTTCTTTTCCATTGGGGGATTAGAGAGACTTAGCATCACTCGTTCTTGGTCTTGATATTCATTACCTCCTTTATTTTCTCCATGCTTTGCATCATTACCATTTTTTGAAATCCCTTCAACTTTTCAACTTATTCACTTTCTTTTTGCATTTTTTTTTGTTCTTCTTTCTTTTTCTTGCATTTCCTTTTCTTCATTTCTTTTCTTTTTTTTCCTTGATACCTTTTTCAAACTCCTCGTCTCTCACCCAAATGTACATTTTTAACCAATTGTCACAAGAGTGTTAAGGAAAGCTAGGGTGCCAAGAGAGGGTCACGACATGTTACACCCCATAATTTCGTACGTAAGAGTACGTCGTAAGTCAATTGATTTAAACTCAGAAATGAGATCGTCTTTGAAAGTACATAAAGTAAGTTAATAATGTTACTTTTGAGGTTACAAATATTTACGATCATGAATAATGAGTACCAAGAGGGTTGGAAAGCTTAGAAGCTAAACCAATTGAAGAAAATAAGTTTCGTCGAAAGTAGACGAGTTTGGAATGTTATAACATGTACTTTAGGGTGAGACTATGGTTCATTACATGATAAGGAGGTTATGCTATGAGTTATGTTTGTCGTATGATAGTCGTGTGCTACGTTTTGAAGTCAAGCAAGTTGTGGAACAAAAGTTGGCAAAGGTCTTCACAAATTACATTCATAATGTGCTGAAAATTAGGTCAAATGTAACTGAGATTTTATTTCAATATTCTTGGAATTAATGGATGATATACCAAACAAATTGAATATCTACGAGTCTAGTTTTCAATGCATTAAACCATTCATCGATACGAAATAGGAGTAGAGAAATATTTGCAGTTTCACGAGACTGCGCATACATCATAAGTGACAAGTAGGTGGGTCACTAAAGCTTTTTGAGAAATACATTTAGTGTTCTATATGAGGTCTTATTGGTACATATTATATACAAAATTTAAGGTCTTGGAATTTAGTTTCCAAGACCTTAACCGTTCATTCATACGACATCTGGATAAAAAGATATAAGAGTCGGAAGATGGGTCAATGTTAGGGTGCCAAGCTAGCACCTCTTTTACTTTTCCAAAGTGGATATATATAAGTCTTAAGTCGGAATTCTCTTCATTTTTCAGTATAACACGACCAGAGAATACCCATAAACATATCCTTAAGCTATCTTCTAGGGTTTCAAAGAAGATTATCATCCCGGGCATGAAATCGAGAAGCGATAACATCAAAACGATCCCTTCGACGTAAGTGTCATTATACCGCCTCTATTTTTTCTTTGTAGTTAGATTCTTGAAATGTAATTCATAGTTAAGAAACGTCTAATATCTGTATTTAAGTGTTTAAATATCAAAGAAGGTTGATAAATGTGTTTCCCAATAGTTAGAACTCACGGGACGGTGATCGGAAGCCGTGAGTTCGAGTTATTTGACTTGTAGTGGACTGTTTGTGGGTTGTTTCGTGTTGGACTCTTGTGCTGATGTTTTATGGAGTTTTGGAGGATAAAAGGTGTGGGAAAACAACACATAATGACAGAATGTTGGTCTGGTTGTTCGTCGTTATTTTTTTAAGGTTGTTTGACACTACTTTTGTTGTCGTTTCATGTATGAAGTGATTAGGGTGTGTAGGCTGTTTTGATATATTGTGGTGGAGATAAGGTTGGGAATAATGCATACATGTTTTTATTTTATTTTTCTTGGTGCTTTTGGTATATGGTATTGGGGGAGGTCCTTGTTACAGAGGAGATGCTGCCCGAATTTATATAAACGAGCTACTAGCTTAAGTTACAGACTTAGCCTTTGCTCAACACTGATTTTGAATATCCTTATGATATGATAGATTGGGTTGACTTGTTTGAAGAGAAGATATTAAGGACTCAACTTGGCTAAGGTATGTTAAGGCTCTTCCTTCATTCTTTTGGCATGATCTAAAGTGAAACGAACATAAACGATACGCTATTTCATAATGAATCTACTCCTAGCAACTAAGGTGGTCAATGTTGTTCTTTCCTTACAAAATTATTCTAAGAAAGTATGTATAATCCTTGAGTCCTAGTGAAGTTCATATTCATGGTATGATGTCCATAATGTTAATAGAAGGTGCAACCACCTTACGTCACTCCAAAAGGTTTAGAGCGTGATTCCAGGAGTCCATCATGCATTATATAGTATCTATTTTACTCTACCGAGCCGCGCTATAGTTGGCCGGGTACGACACCTATTGTGCAACCATTGATCAGTTGGGTGAGCTCCACGTGGCCGGGTACATTTTCACCGAGTCCACTTTGAGGCCGAGTACGATATGATTATGATGATGCCCAAAGAGGTGGATGTTTTTAAAAGATTATGTATATATATGTATCAAGAATTTCATGTCACTATCTCTTAGAGGCACTCAGATGCTACAGGTTGTATCTCCTATATCTCTCTTTACATTACTGTTCTTATTTATGCTTTTCGACCTTACATACTTAGTACTTTATTCGTACTGATGTCCCTTTTTCCTGGGGATGCTGCGTTTCATGCCCGCAGGTCCCGATAGACAGGTTGACAGTGCTCCTAGTAGGCTATCAGCTTAGCAAAATGTGTTGCTGCACTCCACTTGCTCTGGAGTTGCCTATTTGGTCAGTATGATTTGGATATGTATTGACTGGTATGGCGGGTCCCTGTCCTGACCTATATGATATTTATGTAGTCTTAGAGGCTTGTAGACAGATGTTAGGTATTGGATACTTGTATGGCCTTGTCGGCCTATGTTTTGAGTTTACAAATTATCATGTCAGCCTTATAGGCCCGTATGTCACATGTGTAAGTTTCTATATAATGTTGGGTCATCTTGTGTGTAGTATGCACTTATATTTTATTCTTGTTATCTCATGACGGCCCTTTTGGCCCATTTACCCATGATAGTATGATAAGAAAGATATGTTATGTTGGTACTCGGTTGAGTAAGGTACCGAGTGCCCGTTGCGGCCCATAGGTTGGGTCGTGACACGACAGAACGGGTAAAGGCTTGTAACATGGTGATCAAATGAGAAAGGTTTTAGTATCAAATGGGTTGACTAAGGATAACAACATTGGTCCGCCATAGAAAATTTCAAGGGGGTCAAGTAGAGCCTACAATCACTTCTCAAGCCAAGCAAACATTAAAATTTCACCTAGAAACACATTGGGGGAATGTTCTAGACCTTTTGCATGGGTACTTGGACTTGCAACTAATAAATCTCACCTCTCACGCAGCTGGATTGTTAAAAAGGATAGAGTCGAGGGCCCACAACGACCATATTCAAGATTGAAAATCACTATGGCTCGACTAAACCACTCGATAATTGCCTAAGTCAATACAGGAGTCACAAGGTCACTAACTAGAGCTACTTCTTTCCAGAAAAACTTGTTTTTAACTATAAGCACGTAGTTAAGTGTGTTGGTGCCAAGTGATGCATGTTTGACTCTTTTATTCATTACTACTACTATTTTTTACCTAAACAACAAAAACAGACTCAATCCCTTAAGAAGGTTGTCACCCCATCCATCGCTAGGAAGAATCACCCGGTTCATACAAAAACTACCTTTGGAAAGAACCGTGGCATTAAGAAAACTAAAGGCTTATTGACTACTAAAAACATAAAAAAAAAAACTACGAAATTAAAAAGAAGCTATTAGACTAAACAAGAAGCTACTGAATTAAATATTGACTAATAAGAAAGCAAAATAAAGAAGCTACAAAGCAAGCTACTGAAAGCATAAATGAATATACATGACGAGAGAGGAAAAGAGAAAATATACATATCAATAGAGAGAACGAAGAATATATACATAATAAAAAGAAAAAGGAAAACGTTATCAGTTATTACAAACCAAAGGTCAAATCATCCAAATGTCAAATAAACTCCACCCCCTCGAATAAGAGTAAGAATTGTCCCCAATGCTTAAGAAAATAAATATAAGGAAAGCTAAGAGTAAAAAAGACTCCCTATGTGGCCTTGGACATCTCTATGTCCATAGCAACGTCACCGCCCTCAGCCTCCTCTAACTGAATCTCATGATCTCGGGCTTCGGGAGTAGCTCGGTTGGTGAACTATGTCGCACCGCCTTAGCAGTGTCGGCAGCCAGGTCTGGCTCCTCAGACTGGCCAGCTGGTACCACTGGTGCTGTTGGATCTACTGGTGCTGCTGGGTCTGTCCCCATCAACATATCAAATGGAAGGTCCCCAGCTGTTGCTATCTTGGTCACCTCTCTCCTCAGTCTGTCTACTGATCTCTTGGATGCCTGGGATTTATTCATTTTATTTACGTGTTTCCCAAGCTCCTCAATTACTGCTCCATGTGCTACCAAAGTGTCCATGATGGTCTGCTAGTTCTCCAAAATCTTCTTCAATGTATCCTCCACCGGTGGAGGAATCTGAGGTGCCGGGGTGGATGATTGTGCTGCAACAACACTAGATATGTTAGTCAGCTTTGTTGTGACTGTCTGTATCCAAATTTTGAGGCTCGCCAGTGTTTGTGATACTCGTAGCGCAAATAGTGGATGAGCAGGCATAAGCACCAACCTCAAAGTCAAGGTGGAGGGAATTGATGCTGAAGGTCCTAAAGAAGGAGGTGGGGGCATGGTAGTTGCACTGGTAGAAGGCAATGCTATAGTGAAAGGCATGTCTTTTGACTATGCTGCTGCTACCTAAGGATCATCAGACTGGCCCATGGTAGTAGTCGGCTGACCCTTATTCTTCGGGTTCCTCGGGCCCTTCAGAGAATATCTAGTGAAAGGCTTCTTTGCCCGAACCTTTGTGTCAAAATTATTTGGCTCCACCCCCGCATCTGTAAGGTATTACGTGATAGTGTTGGTGTCGGGGTAGGATCTCTTACTTTTCCTTCCAACCAAAAACATGTTGACCGACATCAAGACACCCTCATTCATTGGGTACCCAGCCATGATAGAGGCGAATAGCACTGCCAGCGGGATTGGTAGATTTATTTCATTATGGCATAGGTCTTTTCTACTACACACAAACGTTTGCCATCCCTCTGCCTCAAAATTCAGGGTGTTCCGCTGAACAGGAACCCCTGCTGTGATCCATGGTGGTGGTATTTCCGGAGCTACCAAAAGCCTAGCTAGCCATGAGCGAGCTGCATCGCCCATAGCCAGCTTTTCAAAGTATTGCACCGACTCCACATCCTCCAACCCTAAGTGTGTGGTCAAGGTGCTCTGGTCAAATCTCACTTTCAGATTCCTCACTTTCGTCATTTTGGTCCCCTTCTTTATGTGAGCCACATTGGCGTAAAATTCCCAGACCAAGTACTCTTTGGCATCTACCATATCTTGAGTGAACCAAGTCCACCCCTCCCTTTCTTTGAATTGCCTCAACACTGCAGGATTGTATTCTCAAGGTCATTCAATAAGGAGTGACACTCAAGAGTGAGTGATCTCGACGGCCACCACTCTCATAACCTATTGAATGCAGTTAGGCTGACGAACCTATCTTCCCAAACTTCTTTCTTCTTCGACCTCTCAAGGCCTGCAACTCTGGTATCGCCCCCTCGGCAATCATCCAGGATATCATCCACATCCACTGTAGTAGCTGGTGCGCCATGGGCATGTGTAGATGAAGGCTCCAAATCCTGACTGTTCCCTTCCGACCCCTTTGAAGTGCTCTCAGAAGAGGTAGGCTTGTTTCTCAGTTGGTATTTGTCCCGAGGCAGCTGTGGCTATGATTGTACAGCAGGCTGCTCTTGCATTGAATTTCCCTCCGAGGCTTCCCTAGACGGGGCATATGAACTTGATTCGGAGGGTTCTAGCTGTCTACTTCGGGGTAAAGGTCTTTTGTCTCTTTCCTATTACTCTTTGGGGGATGAGGGTGTAAAGTGCTTTTCGCTCTGCCTCTAGAAGGCTCGCCCCTCCTCTGCCTTAGAGCTTCTATGCCTGTTTTTATCCTTAGTTCAGATTACTCCTTCTTGAGTTGAATTTCATCTTTTAGGCTCATTTTCCACCATTCTTGCAATTAATCTTACTTTATCAGTTTTCAAGAACACAATTAAACGCTTTTGGACTAAAACGAAAGCAAAAAGGTGCTAATAAGTAGTCAAATTCCCCACTCATAAATCACGTAAGTAGAACTTTCTTTCGGACGTTGATTTTAGGTTTACTTCTTTTTTCCTCATTGGTATGTGTTGTTGTGCAACTGTGTCTCGTGTCCCAAATCCCATACCCCGACTCAAGGAGGGGGTCAAAAGTATCATTTCATAGATGCCCTACTCGGAGCGCTCATGTCGCAAACTCTCGAAGGGCCGTTGGGAGGCCCGTTCCCATGTTAACATATCTTTCCCGAGTAGGTTATGTTAGGCTTCTTTTTAGCATCAAGTCCTTATTTCTTTTTTCCCCTTTTGCAGGTCTGCCTAAAAATGTCAAGATCAGGCCTGAGGTTGGGGAAAAGGATTTTCCTGCCGAATATCCTGCTCCAGGACAGGCCGGAGAGAGGAAAAGAAGGAGGGCTTCGAGCTCTCCGAGCTCGATGAAAATGAAACCGAGAAGGAGAGTGGTTCGCAAGTCATAGAAAACCTCCAGCTCTCGAGTCCTTGACTCGGACTCACTCCTCCAGCTCAGGGATGAGCCTGAGGAGGACGAACTTTATTTGGCCCGAGAGACATCAGTCCCGGAAGAACGGACGACAATCGAGGGGGAAACTACAGAGGCTAATCCCTCTCAAGTTCATAAGGCTGATGTTGCAGCGAGGGTCGAGAACTCACGAGATGACGGCACCGCCCTGCCCGGTGTTGTAGACATTACGGGATCGACTTCGTTTATGGAATCAATGTTCGACGAAGCCCGAATGACAAAGGAGCGATCGAGCGAGGGGGCCCACGTAGTGGATGATCCCCTTAGTCACGTATTTGATGGTGTAGACTCGTCTTCCCTGAAGGACTTCACCGGATTGGGATATTTATAAGTGCCAAGGAAAAGTCCATCCTCGGAGGTTGGCGGGTCGCACTCGAGCCCGAGGTTGGTCAACCAGTTTCCGACCCCGAGCACGGATCCTAGCCGGAAGTGGTCAATCTTCATCACCGTCCAGGATGATGCCCGAGTTATTTTCACCCCCGTCGGGGTAGCTAGCTACCTGAGGTACCTGGTAACCAAAGTAGACCAGGCTAAAATGAACGAGGTGGATGCCTCAGGCCTGTTCAACGAAGCACAATAGGTGCTGAACCGGGTAAGTGTTACCAAACCTTTTTATTTTTTGACTTTAGTTCTCGATGATCTCTTCTCGTACTCGTAGGTCCCGGTGCTTCACTATGAAACCTTACTTCAGTATCAGGATGAGCGGAGCCAGTTGGAGTTCGAAGTTAAAAAGCGTGTTGAGCAGAGAGATACGTATAAGATTCTTAGCGAGAAATGTGAGGGAGAAGTGAAGAGCCTTCGAGATGAGCTGGACACGGTTCAGAAAGAACACACCGGACTGGTGGAATAGGTAAAAATTGTTTAAGTTAGTGATGACGAGCTAGACATGGTGACTAACGGCCAGAACCTGCAGGTCTAACAGAAGCTTGATCAAATCGACCAATTGCGAGCCAAAATAGATGTAATCAAGGTCGAGGACGAAGAGTGGAAGGACAAGATGGATCATTTGGACTAAGAAAAGGAGACTTCCCGGGACAATTGGCCTCGGTGGAGGCTCAATTTCGAGCAATGGGGGAGAAGGCTGAGGCACGGTCCCGAAAAATCTAGGACCTCTAGTCCAACTGGGCTCGACTGTTAGCGGTCGGGGTAATTTTGCCAAGGATCTTCAAGCAACCATGTCTGTGGCTGAAATAAACAGAGACGATGCCATTGAGATGAGGTCCCAGTACAAAGATGACGCTGAGGCAGCCTAGGACCGCCTGAAAAACATCGTTGAATATGTGAAGTTGCAGTCCCGAAGGGAGGCTCTAAAAGAAGTTCATACCCGGGGTTTCCACTTATTGGCCGAGATAAAAAATGTTAAGAAGCTCGTGGACAAGGCCAAGAGGTTGACATATCCCGAGGACGAGGAAAGCTTCGAGGGTTCCGGTGGATCCGAGGGTGGAGAAGACCCCAATGGTCCCGGTGATGAGGTGGGCTTCGGTGAGGATTAGGTCGCTTAAGTGCTTTGTAGAGTTTTCTTTTGTTTTTGTACTTTTGTACATTTTAGTTGAGGCCATTCGACCATATGTAAAGATATTTATATATGCAAGGCTTTTTTCCCTTTGACAATTTTGCTTTTTTCCTAATGATTGCGAAGATTTACAATGGCTTAGCATGTAATACTTAGGTTTTGTTCGGAGGTCCAAACAAAGGTTCGTTCTCGATATCATTTTGTTTAAGACTCGTAGGGGATTGGTACGACCGGAAGATTTCCCTGAAGTATTTTCTTAGGTCTTTTAGTTTACAATTTTGCCGAGGGTAGCCTCTCAACCAATTTAGAAAATTTGAAGGCCTTATGTTTTGGTTATGGATCTCGGACGTCTCTGACTCATTCTAAGATGGTCGTAGCCTTTTAAGTTTGAGTATTTCCAAGTAGGATTACTACCCCGGGCTGCGATAACCGAGCCGTCCGGGCTTGCCTAGGACGACAGTCCCCGAATGGGGCGGCCTAGCCTTTAAGTTTGGGCAATGTCTAATAGACTTACGTGCCCTCGAGCTTTGATAGCCCGAGCCGTCCGAGTTTTCCATGGATGATAGTCCCCGAGTGGGGGTGATCTCTTGGATCCGGATAGAGGTGGCCCTTGGGCCCGATATCCTTAAGAAACAAAATGTAGTAGTTTTCTAAAAGACAAAATATGTATCTACAAGGTAGAAACTCTCTTTCATTTTTGTGTGCCGCATACAAGACGTACAAACTTCATATTATGTCTTAAGTTGTCTATGTGGGCACGATTCACTTGACTGTTTGGCCCTTACAATAAATCCTATCCACCAAACCTAGACTTGTTCGAGTACAAAATTTCCTTCCTAGCCAAAAGCATTGCCCAAAGGTGATGGCCCCCAGTATTTGAGGCCGGTCGTAGAGCAGGCTCGGATACTACTGATGTAATCCTCGACTCCGGTTCATGGCCGGTAGTTCATTCTAAGTTAACACAATCCACTATTGCCTCGTTAAAAAACATTGCCGAAAAACCCATTTGGGACAAAAGTTCAAGGGAAAAAGAGTGCAACGCGTGCTTTCAGGCCTAAAAGTTGCATCGTTTTCTTGAATGTTACCTGCAAATGTTAGTTCGATATGTAAAGAGAGGAAATGAGTTGGGTGGTATCTTAGCAGTAGTATCATTTAAAATGAGTTACGTTCCAGTTGTTCGATAGTTGCTCGCCATTCATCGCTTCGAGTTTGTATGATCCTTTGCTAGTGATCTCGATAATTCGATATGGACCTTCCCAATTCGGTCCCAACTTTCATTCATTTGGGTTCTGGGTGCTTAATGTCACCTTTCTTAGCACCAAGTCCACGACATTGAAGTGTCAAAGGTTGGTTCTCTGATTGTAATACCTTTCGATCCGTTTCTTTTGGGTGGCCAACCGGACGTTGTCGGTCTTACGCCTTTCATCTAACAGTTCTAGGATCGTATTCATAGCCTCGTCGTTTGACTCTTTGGTCGCATATCAGAACCTGAGACTCAGTTCTTCAACTTCGACAGGTATTAGAGCCTCGGTGCCATAAACCAACAAGAACGGGGTGGCCTCATACTGGATTTCGAGGTCGAACGATATGCCCATAGGACTTTGGTCAAGATTTCCTTCCATTCTCCTTTGGCGTCGGTTGACCTCTTTTTGAGGTTTTGGAGTATGGTTTGTTCGTGGACTCTGCTTTCCCATTTCCACTAGGATGATAGGGTGTCAATAGGATCCTTTTGGTCTTTTGGTCCTAAAAAAACTTACTTACTTTGCTGCTGACGAACTGATTCCCATTGTCACACACGATTTCGGTCGGCATTCTGAACCGACATATTATATGGTCCCATATGAAATCAATAACTTCCATCTGTCTAACTTTCTCAAATGGCTGGGCTTCCACCCATTTAGAAATATAATCTGTCATAAGTACAAATTGAGCCTTACCGGATGCCTATGGGAGGGGGCCGATGATGTCCATCCCACATTTCATGAATTGCTAGGGTGACAAAACTGAATAAAGCATCTCTCCCCGGCTGATGAATCATCGGAGCATGCCTCTAACATCCGTCGCATTTTCATACTAACTCCTTTGCATCCTTTTCCATGTCGATCTAGTAGTAGCCGACTCTGATTACTTTCCAAATTAATGATTCGACGCCAAAATGATTTCCACAGGTACCTTCTTGGACTTACCTTAGAACATAATCGCTATATCCCGATACTAGATATATTGCGAATGGGCCATCGAATGTTCTCCTGAATAGGATACCGTCTTCGGACAAGCTGAACCGGGCCCCTTTTGTACGCAGAACCCTTGACTCTTTAGGATCCGGGGCAAATTTTCAGTCGTCAAATACTCTATATATTTGTTTCTCCAGTCCCAGGTTAAGCTTGTTGAGTTTATCTCGATGTGACCTTCTTCCACTACCAATCTCACACGTTGTACGACCATCCCTGAGTTAAACTCATCATTGTCGATCGACGATCCCAAGTTAGCAAGAGCATCGGCCTCGCTATTCTGATCCCAAGGTATGTGTTGTAAAGTCTATTCCTTGAACCGATATAGCGTTACCTGTATTTTATCCAGGCATCTTTGCATTCGTTCCTCTCTGACTTCGAACGTGCCAATGACTTGGTTCACTACGAGGTGGGAGTCACACTTAGATTTAATTACCTCTGCCCTAAGCTTTTATCCAGTTCGATACCAGCAATCATGGCCTCATACTCGTCCTCGTTGTTAGTCAATTTTACAGTCCTAATCGATTGTCTAACTACATTACTTGTCGGTGACTTCAACACGATGCCAAGCCCGGACCTCGTTGCGTTCAAAGAACCGTCCATGAAGAGGGTCCAAATTTCCGAAGAAGACCCCAAGTCAACAACAACTCTCTTTCGACGTCATAAAATCGACCACGAAGTCTGCCAAAATTTGAGACTTGATGGCGGTCTGGGGTCGATATTCGACATAGTACCCGCTGATCTCCACGGCCCATTTGGCCAACCGTCCCAAGATCTCGGGCTTATGCATTATGTTTCTCAATGGGTAAGTAGTTACACCACATATGGGGTGGTATTGAAAGTACGATTTTAGCTTCCTAGAGGTGCTTAGCAAAGCGAGAGCCAATTTTTCTAGGGGAGGGTACCTAGTTTCAGCCTTGCCTAGAGTCCTGCTAACATAATAGATTGGATATTGCGTACCTTCCTCTTCCTCAACTAGGACTCCACTTATCGCTACCACGGATACCGCTAGGTACAAGTATAGATGTTCGTCTACCTTTGGCATATGAAAATAAAGGTGGGATCGAAAGATAACACTTGAGTTCCTCCAAGGCTTGTTGGCGCTCCAGGGTCCATGAGAAGTTATTCTTCTTCTTCAACGGTGAGAAGAACCGATGACTCTTGTCGGAGGATCTCGATATGAATCGAACCAAGGTGGCTATGCGCCCGGTTAATCTTTGAACGGCTTTGACGTCGTCCACAACTGTGATATATTCAATGGCCTTGATCTTATCTGGGTTAATCTCGATTCCCCAGTTGGACACCATGAATCTGAGGAATTTCCCGGACCCGACTTTGAATGCGCATTTCTCTAGATTCAGTGTCATATTGTATTTCTTCAATATGTTGAAGACCTCCTGCAAATATTTCAAATGTTCCTCTGCTCGCAGGGACTTAACTAACATATTGTCAATGTACACCTCCATTGTTTTTCCTATTTGTTCTTCGAACATCCAATTTATTAGGCGTTGGTAAGTGGCACCGGGTGTTATTTTAATCCGAATGGCATTACATTATAGCACTAGGTGCCGTACTTAGTGATGAAGGATGTTTTTTCGTGATTTCCCGGGGCCATCCAAATTTTGTTGTACCCGGAATAGGCGTCGAGAAAACTGAGGATCTCGTGACCGGCTATCGCATCAATCGCGCGATCGAATTTAGGCAAAGGGAAAGAGTCCTTGGGGCATGCTTTATTCAGTTCTTTGTAGTCACACACATTCTTAACTTGTTTCCCTTTTTAGGGACTACTACTACGTTTACTAACAAATTCGGGTATTTAACCTTCTGGATGGACCCTATTTTAAGGAGTTTAGATACCACGTCCTTGATAACTGCATGCTTGACTTCGGACTGAGGCCTCCTTTTCTGCTTGAATGGGTGGAACTTCGGGTCCAGGATCAGCATGTGAGTGGTTATTTCCGGCGGGATCCCTGTCATATCGAGGTGGGACCAAGCGACATAATCTATGTTAGCTATAAGGAATTTAATGAATTTTTCCCTGAGCTCGGGACTTAACCCCGTGCCCAAGTATACCTTACGATCGGAAAAATGCTCGATCAATATGACTTGCTCCAGTTCTTTGGCCGTTGATTTGGTGGAGTCAGAATCATCAGGGGTTACGAAAGACCTGGGAACTTTATAGTCGTCGTACTCACCTGTCTCCTGCTTCTCCGATTGGGGTGGGGCCAGCATCGATAATTGCTATTTGGTTTTTTCCTTGGCGACGAACCCAGATCCTTTGGTATTGAAAGTGCGGATATCGGTACCACCTCGTTGATCATGAACATCTCCTTTGCGGCCTGTTGTTCTCCGTAAATTGTTTTTATCCCTCATGGCGTCGTGAAATTTAAGACCTAGTGCAGCGTCGAGGGCACTACCCTCATGTTGTGAATCCATGGCCTCCCAAAGAGAGCGTTGTACCTCATATCCCCTTCTATCACATAGAACTTTTTTTCTTGAGTGGTTTCGGCGGTGTTCACTGTTAATGTTATCTCCCCCTTAGTGGTATCGCACGCTATGGTGAATCCGTTTAGAACTCGGACTACAAGCACGATTTGGTCTTGTAGACCTAGTTTCTCCACGACCCTCGATCTGATGATGTTGGCCGAGATACCTAGATCAATTAGCACACACTTAACTCGAAATTTATTTATGAGTACGGATATTACTAGTGTGTCATTGTGGGGCTGTACAACACTTTTGGCATCATCATCGTTGAAAGACAAGGTTCCTTCCGGCACTTAATCTCGAGTCCGTTTTTCTCTTGTGATAGATACTTTAGTGCGCTTTAACATCTGCCCCTAGAGGATGTCAACCCCACCGATGATCATGTTAATGACGTGTTGAGGTTTCTCCTTCTCGATCTACTTACTAGCGTCCCTATTCCTGAAATGGTTTTGGCTCGATCGCTCAGGAACTCTTGGAGAAGTCCGTTGTTGAATAACCAGGCCACCTCCTCTGTCAACTGTCGGCAATTTTATGTTCTATGACCATGAGTGCCATGATATTTAGACATCAGGTCGGTATCCCTTGGGCTGGATCGTGTAGGGGTCGAGGCCACTTGGTGTCTTTGATGCGTCTGATGGAAGCAGCATCGATGTTGAAGTTATACCCCAATAACCTTGGAGCCTCCTTAAGCCCGACAGGACTGTCGAAACTGTTTTTGGTCATGAGTCCTCGGTTATTTTGACTTCGATCGCTTCTCCTCTCACTTCTCACGGGGTTTCACCCACATCTGTTACCTCTTCGGTCCCTGTTTTATTATTGATAATGATCCCTGCTTGATCTCGGTTCACGATCGATGTCTCTCTTGACCCTGTCAATAGTCTTGGCGGGATAAACGGACCCGGAAGGGGCCCCCCAGCTGATCATCATCAACCCAAAATTTTGATTGGTATCGGTTATGTACGTCGGGGCAAGTTACATCCGGATATTCTATCAAATTTTGTTTTGAACTGCTGTGAACCCAACGAGATTCGAATATTGAGTCCTTGGGTGAAGGCCTGAACAACTCAATCGTCTGCGAGCGGAGGCAGATCCATCCGTTCCATTTGAAATCGGGACACGAATTCTTTGAGCATCTCATTAACCAGGTCTTGACCTTGATGGCCCCGACGTGTGCTTTCACGAAGGAGCTTCTTAGGGATTGGCTTCGGAGCTGTGCTCTGAGGGAAAGGTTTTTGAATAAACTTCTTGGAATCCAGGCCCTTCACACTACAAAAAAACTGGAATTATCTATGAGCATCGTCGCTAATCTGTAGCTAAAACGCTCGTAGCTAGCAGAATATTTTGATAATCCGTTGCTAATGTAGCGACGAGTTTTTCTATTTAGCTACAAAATTTGTACGTCGCTAAAAACAAATTGTTTTAGTAGTGTCAATATCGGTTCTCCTGGGATCTGATCGACCCTAGAATTGTAGGTTTTCACTTTTTTGTCATTGGCTTCGATTTTCTTTTCTCCCGATTCTACCTGTTTTGTCAGCTCCTCGAGCATCTTTATGATCTAGGGGTTAATCCCGAGTTCAGCTTCATTTGCCCTCGGTGTGACCGGTTCATTTCTGCGGGTGACTTCCCCGGATGGCTCGGGATCAACCCTGCTCGAGGCACGACTTTGGTTCTGCGGCGAGGCTATCGCTGCCTGTTGAGCATGTAACATTTCGGAGATCACCCGTAAGTTGATCCCATCACCTTCACTGTCACGCCCATTTTGAGGAATCGATCAGACTCCCTCGTGGACGCTGTTCTCGGGATCGGTTGGCAAATTTGCATTGATGGCCACATGTGAGCTAGCGTCAATTGGGTCCGCAGTTGGAACTCCACTAAGATCGACAGGGGACACCTCGTTACCGGGTTCTATATTATTGTTATCGCCGTGGTGACCGGACTCAACATCCACATTTAGAGGGGCTGACTGGGAGTTCGACATTTTAAACTTTAGCCTGAAATTAAAGACACTTCAAAGAACAAGTGTAAAATAGGGTGCATTATAGAAGTTTGTATCAAATAGCCACTATTATCCTTAGCCTCACTGTGGGCGCCAAACTGTTTACCCTAAAAATCGGATAGCAATCAAATTTGTAAGTGGTTTTAAGGATAGACGGGTTAATTTGATACAAAGTGATAAATTGAGTTAATTGAACAAAGAGAGATGAAAGAAATTCAAACCACACGAGGAGGATAGTTCCAGCCTTAGTGAAATCTTCATCCTCGATCTGGGCTCGCAATTGCCTGATGAATAATAAAAGAGCTAATAAGAGATAAAATAATAATATATTACTTTGGAATACGTGTTTCAATGTCCCTCATAAATTATCAAACTCTCATTTATATAGTAGGAAAATCCTACTCTAGATACAATTTCACAAAAGGTAAAAATCTTCTGTTTAACTAATTGTCGGTTCTTCATCGATACCTGCCGAGATTTACGCCGTGATATCCAGCCGGTCGTGGATATTACGGCCTTTAGTTGGCCCTGCTTGATTTCCCGACAACGTTCTTTGAGGTCGCTCAGGGATAGGACCGATACTAGACCATGACCCCGATATTCTTGAGGGCGGGCGTCATGCCTCCGGACTCTGACTCGACGAGGCCCTTGACTCGATTTTGGTCCCATGTCATCATGCCTCGAGCTTGAATTATCTTATCGGAGACCGGGGTGTACCATGTTGTTTACCCTCAAAATCGGAGAACAATTAAACTTATAAGTAGTTTAACGATACGCAGATTAATTTGTTACCAAGCGATAAATTGAGTTAGACTGAACAAACAAAGATAAAATGAATTCAAACCACACGAGGAGGATAGTTTTAGCCTTAGTGAAATATTCACCCTCGATCCGGGCTCGTAATGGCCAGAACTGATGAACAAGAAAAAGAGCTAATAATAGAGAAAATAATAATATATTACTTTGGAATGCGCATTTCAATGTCCCTCATGAATTATCAGACCCCCCTTTATATAGTAGGGGAATCGTACTCTAGGTACAATTCCACAAAAGGTAAAAGATCTTCTGTTTAACTGATTGTCGGTTCTTCATCGATACGTGCCTAGATTCATGCTGTGATATTCGGCTGGTAGCGGATATTACGACTTTCTGTTGGTCGTGCTTGATTGCCCGACAATGTTCTTCGAGGTCACTCAGGGCTGGACCGATACCCGACCATCACCAGAGGCGGACCCAGGATTTGAACATAGCGGGGGCACCATCTTTAGTATACCAAGTATAGAAGTACTAGCTAGTGATAAAGTTCGATGTTCAAGTCTATAAAAACTTAATGATTATGATAACCATCATTAAAATACAAACTTCGATATTATCGAATATCATTAATTTGGTACTAATATAACATAAGCGCAATGTCCACTCATAGCAGTGTCGGGATTATTTCACATCAAACTCATCAATAAAATGAGAGGCATTGTCTCTTAAAACTAAAACTTGATTGAAAAGAATTAAACTTCACCAAGAATACGTTATCTTAATTTATAAGAACAAGAATTTCCTAAAAATAACGATTCCAAGCAAAATAACATTTTCTTCGATCACCTAAGGATCTTTCTTCTCAATCACAGAAGGATCCTTCCTTCTCAATCAAAGAAGGATCTTTCTTTTATTTTCGCTTTTTAGGTAGACTGTTTTCAATAATTGGCAGCTCCAATTGACCATTCATATGTAAGTAATATGACTAAATTAATATTGAACCAACAAAAACCTTTTTCCCTTAACTAAGTAGTATATTACATACCTGAAATATAATTTAATGTTTTTTCTTCCAATTGATGCAAGAGTCAACTACTAATCAGAGTATAATTTACATAAATAAAAAACGCATATGTTTATAATATCTTTCTAGCGTAATATTTTAAAAAGAAAAAAATTGACTCAAATAAAATCAAAGAAGAAGAGACTCAAATTCGGTCATCCCTATCGTCACCTAATAGGACTATCAGATTAAGAAAAAATGCATAGAACTGAAAAAGAATTAACTAAATTAAAAGGAGGCAGAAGAGTTTGCTACTCTATTTGTGAAGGGGGAGGCTAATGAATATTCAGACTTTTGAATGAGCTGGGGATTTGAAAAAAAGGTTAATTAAGTTTATTATTATGTAGAATCATCAAATTATAATTGAATTCAGAAAATGTTATAAAAATATAATTGGTTGACTACTAAGTAACTAAACATTCATTGAATTCAAAAATAGGAAAAGTGCAATAGAATTATGAAAGTTATAGGAGATAAGATTCGAACTTGGGTCATCATAGAAGTGAAGGCACTTGGAGTGCTTTCTTAAACCAACTCTTCTGCTCAACTTTTGTGTTTAGGGGGCACACGTAAAATATTTAAGGGGTCCTTACTGTATATACATATAGATAGAACATACATATATTGTATTTTTGCCGAGGTTAACGGGTTCCCCTGACCCCTCACCTCCGCATGTAGGTCCGTCCTTGACCATGACCCCGATATTCCTGAGAGCGGGCGTCATGCCTCCGGACTCTGACTCGACGAGGCCCTTGTCTCGATTTCGATCCCATGTTATCATGTCTCGAGCTTAACTTATCCTATCGGAGATAGGGGTGTACCATGAGCCCGGTTCCACCCTTATACAAGCTTAATGTTGTTGCTCTATTATTTACAGTTTGTATAGATCCGTGCATGAGTGTCCTTGAACAAAGCTATTTGATAATCGATCATGTAAACGAGCATTAAGGAAGTCTTATTCGGCTGCCTTTTTTCTTTATTTTATTTTTTGTGCATTTTAGAGTAAGCTTCTTTATTCAAATAAATTAGTATCAAATCAAAGGGTCCACCCATGTGGGCTAATTTCTATCGCTTACTCTTTTCGTACAACATGAATCAAAAGTAACAAGTGTGACTATGTCTTATATCAGCATGAATAAAAAAGAAGTCTGCTCATCTATTTTTAAACAAGACTGATAAAAAGGAGCAGAAACATCCAATAAGACATAATCCCAACTTTTTGCTTTGTATCTTTTCCAATTTGATTTTCTAAATTAAGTTAAAAGTTGGAATAAGTGTTATATCTGTCTTTAATTGTGCCAAACTAGCCCAAGAATATTATTTTAACATGACGTGATATTATCCTAAAACCTTCATACAATTTAGCATATTTCAACGTACACTTTGTAAGTCATTTCTTTTTCTTATTAACTTTTTGTATAGTATTTTGTTCGCACGCCCAATATCTCATAGTTACAAATTTGCCAATGCGATTTATCAAATTTATAGGGGGTAGTAGAGCATAAAGAAAAGTTGGTACAATTTGCATTAAAGCGCGGGACATTGGAATGGATTAGCCATATCCATTAAATTCTATAAGGCAGTAGAAAGTTTTGATAGGTCCACTTGAGGTTCCCAAAAAGAAATTAATCTTTGGTGAAAAAGGTGATAGGCAACGTCTGCATGATTGAGTTGTATATGTTCACTATTTATGGAACACAACACGAGTCCGCAAATAACTTCTGGTTTAGAGGAAGACCAATTAATTGATTTTTTGTTGGTCATTGTACGTAGATTCCAGATTCCTCTTCGTAAAACCTTGCAACAATAAAATTTCATATCTTTAATTAGTCGTTTTTTTACATATTTTATTTTTTAATTTTTTTTACGAAATCGGTTATTTTTTGGCGCAAAAACAGGAAAAACTATTTTAATATTCCGCGACATTTAATTTTTAAGAAACTAACTAAAATAGGTCGGTTTTTCATATACAATAAATTAAAATTAAAATTCAAAAAATCGACTGAAATCGATCGGTTATTTCAGTCAGTCATTTTAAAAAATCGAGCAACTTCGATCGGTAGTTTTATTTTTTTAATAAAACAGATCGAAATCGATCGGTTATTTTCGTGCGAAAATGCAATTAAAGAGTACAAATAAACTAAAAGAAAATCTTAAACCAAAATGTACCAATAGTCTAGTGGTAGAATAATATCCTCCAACAGTACAGATCCTGGTTCAAGGCCTAGACGATGCATCTTTTAATTGCTTAATTAAAAATACCAACCCAATTCTGTCGGAAAATATCGACCGACTTCGGTCGGTTTTTTCGACATATTTTTTCTTTTTTGGGTTGTTCGTGAAAATTAATTTATCAACCGAAAACGGAAATTGCGACCGACTTCGAATCGCTATTTTTTACCGACCAACTTAATTTCGACGAATTAAAGTCGGTCGAAAATCGATCAGTTTTTCCACTTTTTCGACTGATTTTTGTCAATATTTCTGGACGATTTTAGGCAGTTTTCTAGTAGTGATAGTGTAAATCTAATCTACTTTACTTGATTGCAGGAAATCAGGATGACAATGCTATCAAAAAGAAATAAGATCAAGTTGAGCTGATATGGGGAATCCAATTCGTGAATTAAGGAAAGTTATGGAAGAAGGAATAAGAAGATTCTGGTGATTGATAAATCAAGCCAAGCCGCAAATCACTCCTTTAATAAAGAAAGCAAAAGAAAAGAGATCATTGAATCCAGCTCGTCTTGTAAGTGGGATTTAGAGGCAACCCTTGGGTCAAATCTCTTACAATATTCTTGCCTCAATCAGTGGTCAATCTGCAACGACTAGTTCAAAAAGAAGATTAGATCTCAAGACTCTCATATAAAAAGGCTGGAAGATAGAAGAAGAAGTCACACAACTTAATACCCCTTTCTCTATCTTTCTAGTTCTTAGTACAAACACTGTATTCTTGAGTTTACAAGTGTCACAAAAGATGG
This sequence comes from Nicotiana paniculata, assembly GCA_005239505.1. NCBI lineage: Eukaryota > Viridiplantae > Streptophyta > Magnoliopsida > Solanales > Solanaceae > Nicotiana > Nicotiana paniculata. The sequence goes on from ML362196.1 coordinate 64,260, forward strand.
GAAGAGTTAGAAAATAAAACAAAAGTTGTGTCAAGTTTGGACAAACACTATTGCTGAATATCGTTAGTGGTGAATGAACTAAAACTACTACTCTTGTAACGACTCATTATTGAAGATCTAAGAGAACCCTTGTGATCCAAGGAAAATGGATGTAGGTAGCACACCGGTATTGAACCAATATAAAACTCATGTGCCTTTACTGTTTTGATCCTGCACAATTTACTTCTGCTGCAAATCGAACCTGCTGGAAAAGTTTAGTCGACAAATTCCCTTTTTAGTCAACTAAGTTTTTAATTTGGCTACAATTCACCTCTCTCCCCCTTTTATACTTTTAATTGGTATTATAGCAAAGACTCATAACTATTGCCTAACAACAAGTGAGAAAAAGATCACGGCGTCAAAAACAATCATTGGAGCACTATTCTAAGAAAGAACCTCTCAGGTAAGACCAACCTACTTTAATATCCAGCACTTCTTACACTAAAAAGTGCATATGGAAACCTACACTATGTCATACGACAATAAAGTATGGCGTGTGATCAAAAAGAGAAATCTTTCAATTCCACCAAGGAAAGATAATTACGGTGAGATCATAATATCATCTGATCCTCTTGACTTAGATGATTACACTGAAGAACAAACAACCATTACTCAAGTGAATGCTAAGGCGAATAATCTCATGTACAATGCCATAAGTTGAGAAGAGTATGAAAATATATCAAGCCGTGAAACTGCGAAAGAAATGTGGGACAAGTTAGAAGTCACGTATGAAGGAACAAACAAATTGAAAGAAACAAAGATAAACTTCCTGGTTCGTGACTATGAATTATTTCAAATAAAAGATGAAGAATCGGTGGAAGAAATGTTCTCTCGATTCTGCAAAATTCTTGGAGATTTGAAATCCTTTGGTAGACCAATCAAAAGTCGTGAACATGTCAGGAAAATACTAAGAAGTCTACCCACCAATTGGCGATCCAAAGTTATTGCTATGGAATATCAGGATCTTGACAAGATATCATATGATGAACTTAGAGGTGATCTAATTGCTTTTGAAAAAGTTCACTTAGATAGACAAGCTCATCAAGAGAAAAGGAAAACAATTGCATTTAAAGTAACTGTGGCTGAATAAGAAAACGAAGAAGAAAGAGGAGAACAAGATGAAAACATATCTATGCTCTCTAAAGCTGTAACTAGCATGATGAGAAAAAATAGAAATAGTAAAAGAGGTAAATCAAATTTTAGAAAGGGAAATATGGGAAATGAAAATGACGAAAAATATGGAAGATGCTATGAATGTGGAAAACACGGACACATTCAAGCAGAATGGCCTGAATTGAAAAAGAAAATCAGCAGAAATTTCCAATTGAAGAAGTCATTTGGAGCATGGAGTGATGTAGAAGAATCTAATCATGACGAAATTGTCAACATGTATTTCATGGCCATCAATGAAGACAATGATGAGGATCTGAGCGAGCTTGGCCTCCTGGCAGACCAAGGAACAAGTGAGTGACACCGCAAGAAGAATCGAAAAGGGAAATGATATCTCGATAACACGTATTCCAGACACATGACAGGTGACAAACAACTATTCAAATATGTCATTAAGCTTGATTGTGGACAAGTCACTTTTGGAGACAAATCAAAATGAAATATAATTGGAGTTGGAAAAATCCCTCTCAGCTCATCATGTGATGTAGACAAAGCCTACTTGGTAGATGAGCTTGGTTACAGTCTACTCATCATCTGTCAACTATGAGACAATGACTATGAGGTTCGTTTTAAAAAGCATGGTTGGTTCATTGAAGATGAATTAGGTAAAACCATTCTATCTGGGGATAGAGATAGAAATGTCTATACTCTCTGATAGTGCATGAAATCAAATTTGTCTAGCTTATATGATTGATGATCCCTGGGCATGGCATAGAAAGCTTGGCCATGCTAGTATGCATACAATTTAAAAACTTTCCAAACGCGATCTTGTCATTGGTCTTCCAAAACTAGATTTTTCAAAATATCAAATTTGTGATGCATGTCATCTTGGAAAGAAAATTTGTTCCTCTTTTAAAGTGAAAACATAGTCTCTACTACAAAACCTCTTCAACTTTTGAATATGGACCTCTTTGGCCCAACCAGAACTACTAGCATTAGTGAAAAATGTGCTTTTCTTATAGTAGATGACTTTTCTAGATTTACCTAGGTTATTTTTTTGAGTCATAAAGAGGAAGAAATAAGGAATTTTGAAGTCTTTTGCAAGAAGGTACAACGGGAAAAGGAATTTTGTATCTCTTCCATAAGGAGTGTGTAAGGCCCCATTAAAATTTCCTAATGATTTAAGATTTAAAAATGTGCCTGCGGTATTTGGGAGTAATACATTCGAGTATTAAAGGATACTTATGGGATAGAACCGCATCATTGTGAAATAAAAATATATGTTTAAGGTGTGTCAGAACATATTAAGGAGTTTTGTGAAGCGAAAGGATTTGTGTGTAATAAGTTGGATACATTAAATGGAAAGAATATTTTTGTCATACTTATATGAAGTTTTGGAAGTCAATTCGGGTCTATATCATAACAAGGTATCAATTGAGGGTGAGTGTAGAAGCAAGAAATGGAAAAAAAAAACTGGGAGCGTGCTAGGGATAGTGCAACGTGCGGATTGTGGCACGCCAGCCCTCTCAGCAACTTTGTAAACCAGTGAAGTATAGGCATTTGGCGCTGGCACTGGGGGTGAGTGTAGAAGCAATGGGGGTGAGTGTAGAAGCAAGAAATGGAAAAAGAAAATAACTGGGAGCGTGCTCGGACAGTGCAACGTGCGGATTGTGGCACGCCAGCCCTCTCAGCAACTTGAAAACCAGTGAAGTATAGGCATTTGGTGCTGGCACTGGCATGCTACCCCCACCTGAAACCTTTCTTTTAAGTACTCAATTTGGGGGTTCATATCCCCCACTTCACTTGGACGGATTTTGGGGCTCTTCTCCACTCTCTCAAAGACCACAAGCTCCTCTCTTCTTCAAGGTAAGCAATTTCCATTATCTTGGTGTGAAATCCCATTACTTCTACACTAGTGTTGATGAAATCTACACATGAAATACTTAGATTTTCAAGACATTCTCAAAAGGTGGATTTTGCAATATATCTTCCAAAAGGTAATCCTACACCCTTAGACTTGCATGCATGGATTTATTATGAGAATATGAGTAAGGATTAAGTATTGGGACTCATGAGATGGTGATTGGAAGCCATAATTTCCCAATTTAAATACATAACCATTGTACAAATATAAAGGTGATTATTTGACGGAACTTTTGTTGGTTGGGAGTGGATGGTGGTCATGCATGTGATATTGGAAGTTAAAAAAATGTTTAAGAACTATGGTGGGATAAATTGTTGGAAAATAGTTGTGGTTTGATGAACTAATTCTATAACTATGAGATGTAAATATTTATACCTAAATTGTGGAAATTGCTACTAATATTGGTTCCATTGGATGTTGTTATTGTATATTGAAGTTTCTTAGTGTAGTGGATCATTGTGATTTCACTAAGGGAGAATTTGAGGTATGTTGGCTAAATTTTTTCTCTTAAAATCGAATTCCAAAACGTTCCCGTAAGTTCAAGTGTGGTTGGCTCAAGATTTGTAATTCCTATGTTTCGGGTTATCCCTTATAAACTTGAATTTTCCGAATGAGTCTTGGGTCAAAATATATATGTTCAAAGTATGGATTGCGCATTAAAATGTTATGGCTTGAGCCGTGTTCCAAATGAAAGCTAGTATGCCAAATTGTGTGAGAAAAACTCAATATGCGTGAGACTCTTAATTGCTCATATGTGTGCCTAAAGCCTTGATTGAAAATATCTTGTTGTTGATGTCGTGCGCCCCCCTTTTCCTCTCCTTTCGGATTGGTCAGGGTTTGCGACATTATTGGGACAAGTCGTTTCCTTTTGGGAAAGGGGGAATAATGAGTTCAAAGAGTCGCCACCTAACTAATTGCATAACTAGAGATTGGGTAAGGACTTGAAATTAACTCAAGGGGAAGGTGTTAGGCACCCCTCAAAGTCCACAACTATAGGTCCCGACCAAACATACTTTGTGAATAATTCAAGTAGCAAGTAGATAGTCTAAGCACACATATGTAAACAAATAAAGGTCTTAACAGATTAGCAGTCAAAGCACACATATGTAAAGGATAAGGGAGGTCCAAAGTTGTTTATCCTATAGGATCATATCTGTGCAATGCCCGGTAATCACTCCTCAATGAGGGGCTACAAGTTGCATTAGCGCACATGTCATCATATCCTTTCCTACCCATTACCCCCCCTAGCGGTTTATTAAGCGAGTTTTGTTTAAAAATCTCTAAGCGTGCTGTTACCCGTCCCTTCCTTGTAGTCCTGGAGGAGTTTAGGACCTCTAAGTCTGGGTAGTTCTAGATAACCCCCTAAGGTGATAAAAGGGAAAATTCTAGGTGACAAACAATAACAAGTAGGACTAGCAGATAAGCGGAAGAATCAGTTAAAAAGCTCAGATTCACCTCCACACATAATGCAAATAAACAGCACGTCTCAAACACGGACAAAGGCAGTTTTATTAGAAAAAGGACCCTAAGATAGGATATCTAAGTGACATCAATGCACAGGAATATGCAACACTATTGCATACAAACTTTAGTCAGTTTACCCACTGATTTTAAACCTGTTAGCCTTTAAGCAGTAAACATGATCAAAGCAGTTTCCAATTTTATAGAAATTAATTACATAAGGCTTGCCTAGGCGTGGGACTGTATGTGATCACAATTACAGGAGATGTTTAACAGTTTAGAAGTTGTTTAACCTACAACATGCTAGTCTAGGTGACGAAGACTTAAAAAAAGGGAATTGGTACCAATTTTCATTCAGAAGTAAAACATATATATAAGAGATGATTTTTGTATACCTTTTCATGGATCGGTAGTTAAACTAGGCGTATTCAAACAAATGCAAACATAATCCTAGAGCATGGTATCTAATATGAACGTAAGAATGGCAGAATTATTAAGACATAATTTCTAAATACACACAAGAGTAGCAGCATTCTTAAAACAGGATTTTTAAATGCACAAAATTCTTAAGGCATGATTTCTAACTGCACACAAGAGTGACAGTTTTATGTCAATGTTATTTATTGTATTAGGAGCAAGATCTCTAAGTGATAGGCTGATACAACGCAAAAACATAGATTAATGACATGTGATATGCTGAAGCAGTAAATATGAAGTCCTAATAATATGATATTTAATGCATGTTTGGCATGATTTGGATGAACATATTAGTCCTAAAACATGGACTATAATGCAGATATAAAGAATGTAAAGCCTAAAGCATGTTCTCTACCCAATAGTGTCGAAAGTATCATCAGCTACCCTCCCCATTTCACTAGCCATCCCCAATATCAGCTTACAAATTAATTATTACAAACCAATAGCTGAATGAATTACAAAAATAAATAAAAAGAGAAGAAGTTAAACTATAGGGAGCCTGAAGCAGGCCCAGATGTATCCTGAGGATACCAAACCTCTATAACCTCAAAAGCCAAGAGTTTCATAGCCAATCTCATGTCCGGGTGTGTCAGAGTTCCCTAAGGACCTCAAGGATCCCGGGCAGTGCTCACACCCAAACTTTCATAACAAGAACTGAGTAAGTGCAGTGTAGAAGGGCCAGCCCCAGTGTGCTAGAGTTAAGAGGGATCTCAAGAGGATCCCAAGGCAGTACACACACTGGAGGGGCAGAACCTAAGGACTTTGGAGTAAAGTGAGAGTGCTTGACATAATTTTGAAAAAGTTTTGATAATAAAACAGTATTGAAATGACTCTATAAGAAAGAGTTTTTTCCTAAGAGGTAGAACTGATTTAGTAGTAAAAGTAGTTTGAAAACAATGTGAACACTTGTAGAAAACCAGCAAACAGCCTAATTGGCTACAGAACAAACAAGTCCTAACAACACTTAACAACAGGTTTCACACAGGGGTTATGGGAATTGGGGACATATAGAACAGGTAAACAATGGTGCACAGAAGTTCTCCAAGAACTCTACAGGATTACAGGTTGGTTATCAAATAGGTGGTAAAGACATAGAGCATGGATCACAGAACAATCATGTGGAAACATATTACACTGGACAAATTAAGCATAGAACCAGAGTTATTTTGAGACATTAGACAACTTAGCAAAGCAGATTAAACCAGAACCTAAGTAAATAGATGAGGCAAATAATCAAACATGCTGATATACATAGAACAAATCAGGTTTATGCATGGTAGATAAAGCAATAGGCAGATCCTTAGACATACTAATCACAAGTTAAGCAGGAGAGAATTCATACATGCTAGTGATTAAGCAGTGTAGTTCAGGCATGCTAGGTGAGACAATGATTTAGACATGCTAGTTACACATTGAACAAAAAGATAGTAAGCAGGAACAAGACTGGAAATCAATGAACTAAAGCAGTAACAGAACACATAGAGTATTGAATTGGAAATTGAATTAGGACAGAGTATAGAGAATAAGTTGTATAATAACTAGCACTGCTTACAGCCGGCTAGAGCAGTGAAAGTTGCAAGTAACAAGGAAGAGTAGAGAGCTTTTAAGTGTGAGAGAGAGTTTTTGAACTAGTGTTCGTTGTGTAATGAAAAGAGAAGAGAGTATTTATAATAGTTTAAAAGCTAGGTAGATAAGGTAAGAATCAAGTTGTTCAGCAATTGTAAAGCCACATAATCAATTAGAAGTAGAAATCAGTCGAGTCTTCCCTTAATTAAGGGAGTGACTTACCAACGGTAGAAAACAGTTAATAATTAAGGAAAGAATTTAAAAAATACATAGGTACATAATAAGTAATTAGGGGTAGATACATAAAGTTCTAATTAAGGAAATAACAGTAAGAATCAATTAATAATGCAGTCAATCACATAATAAGGTAAAAATAATAATTTAAAGGTTGTAAAAAAAGAGAGGAAAAAGTAGCCGGAAATCAGTAAGGAGTATCAACACAGTAAATCAAGGATAATCAAAAAGAGTACTGATTTAAAGGGAAATAATATAGACTTCCATGAATAAACCAATAAACGGAGTATAAACAGAAAGAACCAAATTGGAAACCCTAATAAGATATTAATAGGGTGAAAATCATAAAATACTCTAATTAATCGAAGCATATTCATGAGAATCAAACATACAGACAAATCGAATGAACAAACAATAAAGACGACCTCAGAATCCAAGACTAAAGCCAAAAATTAGGGGTTTTCAACATAACTAATTAGGTTTAAAGGGAAAGCTTAACAAAAACTGATTAAACACTCAGGAATCAGAGAACAACACTTAAAAATCAAAATCGTTCTTAAAGAAAGTTTCAGAAACCCTAGTTATGAAGAAAAATGAAGCGTCGCTTTGAAAATCGCAAGGTTCTCATAAAACAAGCAAAAAGTAGTTCAAATATTTTTAGATCTGTTATAGATATAAAGAGTCAAGAGAGGGAATTAGGGTTTCGAGAAAAAAAAAATAACCTAGAGATAGAGAGCCCGGCTTTGAAACCATAGGTCTAGCAAAAAAATAGGAAGATCTTACTCAATCGAGCGATGGTGGCCTGAGAATGGTGAGAATAGGTCTAGGGGTGAGCGGACAGACCACTGGTCCCTTGAGGACCTCAAAGACAGCATGAATCTCGGTCGTAGGAGAGCCATTAAGGCTGGGAGTGGTGGTGAGCCACCATAGTTGACGACAAGCGAACACGGCAAGGTAGATTAGGGTTAGGGCAGAGGTGGTTTGAGAGAGAAGGAGAGGGGCGACGGCGGAGAGGGTGAGAGGGAATGAGGGGTTTGGGGGTAGGTCATTAGGTTAATTAAGGAAAGAATAAACCTGGACCGTTAATAAAAAATGATCAACGGCCAGGATTTGGGCGGATTGGGTCGGGTAGGATTTAGGTTTTGGGCTTGGGGTCTTTGGGGTAGTGTAATTTGGTGATTTGGGCTGATTCAATAGACTATAATTGAAATAAAATGGGGCTATTTGTTAAATACCAAGATAATTTAATTAAAATAATTTGATGAAGTAATTACTAATTAAAAAATGAATTTAATGCATAAAATATTTCAAAAATGATTATTTTGTATTTCAAAATACAAAAGACTAATTTTTGGTAAAAATTGTACAAAATTATATGCATGGGCTATAATTGCAAAGTTATTGCAATTATAGCCAAAATGGGCCAATTTGGCTATTTATGGAATAATTTGGTCTTAATAGGAGCATAGACAATAAATTAAATCAAGAAATATTTTTGTAACCATTTGTGATGCAATTTGTAATTATGTATTGGAAATAAAGTACTGGACAAATTAATAAAAATGTAGAAAAATTATGGAAAAATACCAATTGCTACCAATGCATGATTTTGAAGGTATATATGTAATTTAAAATATTTTTTAGGAAAAATTGGGTATCAACAGTTGATAATCTGTTAGGATGCTTGAAAATGAAATAAGTAAATTGGGGAAATAGAGTGTGGCCAACGTGCCAAGAACTTAAGTTATAATTGTGACTATTGGTGCCAATGAAATGAGAAGATGTGAGAGAGAACATGAAATGAGCCCCGATGTAACTGTTCATAAATGACATCAAAATTAGAATTGCTTCAAAACTTTTGTACTCAACTTATGCCCATAAGTGGCTTTTTAAAATAATGCTTTGTTTTATAAATATATCCAGTGTGATTCGAGTTATTATACATTTAGGTATTGAAATTGTACGTTGTCATTTCTGGGAAAGAGAATTGTAAGAATAAATGGTGTATTGGTTGTTTATGATCTTGTTGTGTGTTTTTATTGCTGGTTGGTATGCCCCATTCTTTGGGAACAAATCTTTTGTGCTTATAGTTTCCATAACTAATGAAGTTATGGTGATCATTGGAAAGTAAAGAAATGAAAGTGTGAAATATGAAATATGGCCAAGTGCCAAGAATGATATTATAATTGTGACCATAAGTGCTGATGAATCGAATAGACGTGAAAAAAGTATGGCGTGGGATGATTGATAGGAAAGGTAATGTCTCGGGTGAGACGACCTAGCCAATTGGGCCGTGATCGGACACCATGCCGCACACATGGTGGTGATTGGGCTGGAAACTATGATTGTGGTTAATGTCTCAAATGAGGTGGCCTAGCCGATCGGGCCATGATCGGATGCCATGTCGCACACATGGTGGTAATTGTGCTGCAAATTATGATTGTGGTTAAGGTATCAAATGAGGCGGCCTAGCCGATCCATTCGTGATCGGACGCCATATCGCACACATGGTGGTAATTGTGCTGGAAATTGTGATTGTTGTTAATGTCTCAAACGAGGAGGCCTAGCAGATCGAGCCGTGATCGGACTCCGTGTTAAAATACGGTGTTATTATGAATGATAGTATATCGGTACCAAAGATCTCCCAACCTAAAAATATGGAAATTTACTTGAAAACTTATGTGGTTCTTAACTTGATGTTTTGGTATTGTTTAAGGTTTCTATTGATTTCATGATTTTTCTTCCGTGTATTATCATTCATTCTATTGCGATGGTGTTTACTTATACATACTAGTACTATTTCATATGTACTAACGTCCTTTTTGCCGGGGGCGTTGTATCTTCAATGGATGCAGGTGGTTCACTAGCGGGCAACTTTGGTCCTCATTAGCAGTCACTCTCTATTCATCAGGTTTTGGTGAGCCATACTCTATTCTGGGCTTTATGTCATCATACATTGTATTATGTATTATGAGGTATAGCTGGGGCCTTGTTGCCGAAATTTCCATATTACTGTTCTCTTGTGCTTAGAGGCTCCGTAGACAGGTTGTGGGTGGTGTTTGATGTTGTGAGTTAGACTAGAAATTTTAGTATTTGGTAAACATGTTCTTTTTTCATTATATTTGTAAACTTCAATATTTTGGAAATTATAATGAAATTTCTAATGGTAATGAAAAAGGTGTTATTAACTAAATATTTTCAATGTTTGATTAATGGAGTACATCTCCTCTTTATTCATTGATGAGTTTGGGTAGAAGGAAATACAACAAGCTTGCTTGGCCGAGTTCAGTCGGCTGAGCACCGGTCGCGCTCTCTGAGTTTGGGGCGTGACAAACTTGGTATCAGAGCCTAAGGTCATAGAGTGTCCTAGGATGTCTCGGAGCTGTGTCTAGTAGAGCACTTCTTATTGGTGTGTTGTTGACCACATATATAATGAGGAGGCTACTTGGACATTTAGGAATACCACCCTTCTTTGATACTCTAGATCTTGCGCTAGAGCTCAAGATAAGGAGCTAATTTTCTCGTCATGTCTCATTTTCCTAGATGCGTAATCCACAAGTTTGAAGCAGCAAGGAGGGAACCCGCCATTGAATCTGAGGGATATTGCACAAGAGTTCGTAGGGAGAATGGGTTGAACCGTGGAGGGATTGGAAGAACTAGTTGCTAAGGGAAGTGTCCTTGTTCCTACCAATGTCACCGCACCATCAAATCATGTGGTGAGAGCACTTAAGAAACAAAAGAGGGTTGTTGGTGCCTATGAGCCAGATTGTTTGGTTTGTAAGAACGTCACTTGGGGAGATGTTGGATGACTCTTGAAATATGCTATGGTTGTGGAAAGAGGGGGCACAAGAAGAACAAAAATGCCCTAGGTTGGGTACACCCATTTCAGTCTGGCCAATATGCGGGAAGGAAAATTTGGCATCATGTCATGAGTATTAGGGATGGTAGAATTGGGCAATTCAAAAGGCCCACACAGCAAACCGGTACAAGGATTGTTACTCCTGCCATGGGGGCTTGGAGGAAGGATAAGGGCTATGCTTATGATGTATGCAAAAAGGGTAAATATCATGTTACTGGGGCGAGTCACTTTAGTGGACCTCATCCTCGTTGCGTGAAATGTAGGAGATGTCATTCGGGGGTATGTCACTATGGTACCCAATGTATGTTACGAATGTGGAGTTTAGGGGTATCAGTTAAGGAACTGCTCTCCCCATCAATCTAAAGTTACAAAGTAAGTCACTCCTTAGTACATCATTCTCAACACCACATAATTTTCCTTGTTCTAAATGAATATCTATATTGAGAGCCTGCATAAATATGGTCTTAACAAGAATTTGAATCACAAAACATTGTATGTATCTACTATTTGAACAAGACGTATTATTCATGAAGCCTCATTATCACAATTATCTTACATACAACCTCTTGGAGAATTGAGTTTTATAATGATTTCTTTGAAATGAGTTAGAAACCTAGGTTAATACTTCCCACTTGCTTCCATGAATTATCACAAAGGATTGTACCTGATAAATTTATTATAGAACCCTCTGATTCAAATTGATAACACATGCTCATTTGTACTTATTCATGCACCATCATAATGTTTACCTACGTGGCATTAAATCTAATGCAAAGCAGTCTAGTGGTAAGATCTTTCTTTAGCCACACATACTCTCTCTCTCTCTGTCTCTCTCTCTCTCTCTAAGGTGTATGCTGTTCATATGGTTTAAACAATCACTTTACTCCCTTAGTGAGCATTATCATAAAAGCTTTTCACTTTCTAGTAACATAAGAGCATGTCTCAACACATATCATATGTGTATATGTCAATTGGAATGGTCACTTGTCCGCGTAAAGTTTCTCGAGAATTTGGGATTTTCACAAATTCGTCATAGGAAGATCTTGTGTTTGCCCATCTTAGTATAACTTTCATGTCCACTTAGGACATTGCGTAGTAAGTAACTCACCTCGTTCCTAGTATTGTAGCTGCCCATGATATGGCCCGGTATTGCAACATGATAGTTATTATAGCAAAACATGTTTAGATCATAACAAATATTCATTTTCTCTTTACACCTCTAAAACATGTACTGACTGTGTTCCTTAGTTAGTGAATTCATTGTGTTAGTTTCCTGACCCTTGTTGGATAACCATGAGACATTGCGTCCTTGTGTATGTCGCTGTAACACTTCTTTTCTCATAAGTACCCTTAATAGGCTCTTAGTTGAGTCCACATGCACTTCTGAAGTTATCGTAGCATCATGTTGGCTCCTCATGTTTTTCCCATCCTTCATTATCATCTGAGTACTTTTCAAGTCACAAGACCTGTGGAGAACTCATTACGAACATCTGCAAGCCTTCCGTGATTATCCTATAGTGTCTCCCTGGGTTCCGTCATCATTAAACACTCGGCCTTAGGAATCATTGAGTATGTCATTGTCATGTGCGGAGAGTTTACTATCCTTAATGTTCCACATCCTTGGGTGGACAGCAATTTTACTTGCCTCCCCCCTCGAGTATCATGCTAACCATTAGAACCTCTCTAACCAATGCATGATTTAATTCCAATATTAAGGTGTGCTAGATACATGGTTTCAATCGCAAAAGGTTGAAATTAGATGTTTCAGAGTTTGGCACATATCATGAACATATTTATTTGAAAGACAAGTTTGCCATATCTCTGGTCCTTTCATATAGGATCAACTATCGAGAAGGGGTTAAGCTGCCACAATAATAATCTCACAAGTGTTCAACCTCTTTTTAAACCTCGTGGTCTTGTGGCATAGATTCTTTTTTTCAGTTATTGATAAGAGTGTAAGGCAACTTCATGTATTTTTGAAACCTCTATCACATTCACGGTACAAGAATCTTCTCATTTTGAGTTAAATCAGTTTTTCTTACACTGAAGAAGGCAACCAATATCAGGTGCTTGTCTATTTCTCATTAGGGCTTATTATGCCGAGCACATATGGAATGGACCAATTATTACTATCCCTTTTATAACTCTCTGTCTTCCAAGAATAACCGATGCTAGCGTCTTTATCCTCCTGATCATGCCTCCCACGTATCACGTGTCTAAAAAAAATCACTTATTTTACATCTTTAGATCATGTGCATGGTTCCCGCATTAGAAATGTGTACTAGTTAACTCTATGACTCATTTGTCGAATCAATGATGTCATCACAATTATTAACCATGACAACACTATTGGTAGTAATATTCATGTCTCTTAGGTTATAACCTCTTGAAATTCCCCTGCCCAGCACATCCATGGATTCTTGGATAATTCCAGCTTAATCTTGAACCCCGTTGTTCCTCGTTGTAGTAGATCTTTCAGGAGTTGTAGGTTCAAAAATTTCAAAGAAGAAGCATCATTCCATGATCAAACATAATGGGTAGGAAACTCTATGGTCACATTCATTCTAGCACATCATTTAATAATTGTTGAAGGTCGCCAAAGGTTTAGTTTGAGTGTTCAACATAAGGATTATGAGTTGAAGAAAGAAAATGGGTTATTCTCAATATTTCTCCATGAAGATATTATGGGAATTGTTAATAAAGGTAAGGTAGGTGAAGTGCACATTTGGCATTATGGAATCTTGAAGGAAATAAGCCAAACTATGAGTATGATGTCTCCCCGTCATTGTCCTCTATGCACCCGATGTTTCATGCGTCTATGTCCGAGAAGGTAGTTGGGAGTACTTTGCCTATCATTCTGGTGGAAGCTTTTGAAGGTAAAGTTAATGGGTAATTGGCTTATGAAAGGTACCTAATTGTCATCTTTGTTAAATAAGTCTGGAAGTTGAGCTTGCCTCCGTCAAGTGCTATGGCCAAGTTTGTGGGTCGAGGAGGCCGCCTCGAAGGCCGAAATTGTTGCAGAAAGAAAATATTTTCACTTGTTCGTATAGCCAAATGGTTGTGGCTCAAACAGTACTTTCTATGTGTTATGATTTATAAATGTTCAGTTCATGTCCAGATACCACTGTTGGTAATGTAATGCTCGTACTGTTAAGATTGGTTTTATTAATGTATATTGTGATGCTTGTTAAGTTGCGAATGTATTGTTAGGACTGGTTTTGAGATTTTCTGGCAGGTGGATAGGCTCAATTCAGGGGAGACTCTGGCAGTTGGGTCATATTGGATGCTAATGGCGGATCTTGACCCTTATTCGAGGACGAATGATCGTAAGAGGGGGAGAATGTAAGGCTCCTTTAAAATTTTCTAATGATTTAAGATTCAAAAATGTGCTAGCGGTATTTGGGAATAACGTATTCGAGTATTATTGAAGACCTATGGGATAGAAGCGCATCATTGTTAAATAAAAATATATGTTTAAGGTGTGTTGGAACATATTAAGGAGTTTTGTGAATGGGAAGGATTTGTGTGTAATAAGTTTGATACATTAAATGGAAAGAATGTTAGTGTCATACTTATATGAAGGTTTGGAAGTCAATTCGGGTCTATATCATAACAAGGTATCAATTGAGGGTGAGTGTAGAAGCAAGAAATGGAAAAAAAAAACTGGGAGCGTGCTAGGGATAGTGCAACGTGCGGATTGTGGCACGCCAGCCCTCTCAGCAACTTTGTAAACCAGTGAAGTATAGGCATTTGGCGCTGGCACTGGCACGCTACTCCCACCTGAAGCTTTTCTTTTAAGTACTCACTTTCGGGGTTCATTTCCCCCACTTCACTTGGACGGATTTTGGAGCTCTTCTCCACTATCTCAAGACCACAAACTACTCTATTCTTCAAGGTAAGCATTCCCCATTATCTTGGTGTGAAATCCCATCATTTCTACGCTAGTATTGTCGAAATCTACACATGAAATCCTTATCATTTCTACAGGAAAATATTAATTACAATTATATTTGATTTTGTGGTTCTAAAATTATGTGATCTATTTTAATACCAGTTGTTTAAGAAGTATATTCTAAGTGAGAGGTAAGAAAAATGCGACAAGAGCGAAGGATAACAGAGTTATGCAATCCGAGCGGTTATGAGACGGGGTCTCGAGCTTGGTCTAAATAGGTCCTCGAGGTCAAGCTCGAGGGCTTGACAGAGGGCGGTCGATGAAGATACAACAATATTGAAGGCCTTGAAGATGGACTCTTTATGATCAATAATGAGCAATAAATGAAGAACAAATAATGAACAGCTTAAATGAAATGCAATAAATCAGTGGAACAATTGTAGATAATGTTTGAGTTAGAGAGCAGAGAATGTTCTTGTTCTTGTATTGAATATCATGTATGTTACAAAATGAAAATGGTCCCCTTTATATAAGAGGGGGAATCCCAACATAGCACATGTGTAATTATTACAAAGATAAACAGTTGGTACAACCATTTAATATCACAGTACATACTTGTACTATTTTTGCGGACTTGGTCAGCTTTAACCACGTGCCTTTTGGGAATTTCCTGCTTTTCCATGATGGTCTTTGATTTACACCGCCTCGAGGTCGAGCGTGGAGAATCCTAGACATACTTCCTTGATATCAAAACTGGAATTGCTTCGAGCCTTTTGAAGACATGCTATGGAGTGCCATAATGATCATAAAATTGGGCTCTCCCATTTTAGCGATATTCTGATAGTCCCCGCGTTTCTTAGAATGAAGTGATAAGAAACGGTCTTGAATTATTGCTTCTTCGATATCCCTATTATGACGTCAGCCTCATCAGAACATTAAATGACGCGTCGTAAGGTCTGCGCAGAGGTCACTGTCAGCACGATTCTCAAGAAGCCCACGAACCGCTATTGATTCGACCTTTTGGCTTCAAACATGCCCAATCGGCTTCTATAAATACTCCAATCGTTTGCCTTTCACAATTTTTACAACATCGTCTTCAAAATTTTACTAACTATTTTTTGTACTTGCACCCTCTTTTTGCGCTTGCTTCTTCATCTTCTTTCTTTAAAACTCAGTTGCAATTATGGAAAAAACCTCCAAAACGGTACCTCAAAAAAAGGGAGCCACTTCTTAATCACGCCCGTCTAAGGGTAAATCAAAAGATCCTCCTAGCATCAAGCAGTGCATCCCTAGTCCCTTCAAAACCGTCTCCTATTTTACAATCGAAAAACTCCTTTCTACATCTGGCCGATGCGAGCCCATGTCTCGGTATATAAGTGTAGTGACCGATGCAGAGAGGGTAAAACTAGACTGCCGTTGGGCAGAGGTAGCACAGGTAGAAATCCCCACAGCTGAAGAAAGCATAGTCACACATAAAACTGTCTTTCTTAGCGTATATACATACCCCTTAACTCTAGGCCCCGTCGATTCTTCTTCTCCACCGATAGACCCGGTGATTCTTGACTTCTATCGACAATACCGAGTGACGCTCGATCAGATTTATCCTTCTTTATGGAGGATTGTATATATGATTCGATAAATTTCCAACATGGTCGAGGGAATGACTTTCACCATCAATCACTTGATCAGATTTTATAGCCCTCATCTTTTCCGAGGGGGTTTAATTAAACTGCACCGTCGATCTACCAAGGCGTTCTTTGCCTGCATCGACGAGGATAAAGAACAAGGATGGATGACCCGATTTGTTAGAGCCAGAACCTCATACATCATCCCTGCTGATAGAATGTCGTTCCCGGAGGAATGGAATATGAAGCATAAGTATCCCCATATCGAGTATGTTTTACCACCTCTTTTTCTTCTTCCGATCTGACCTCCTTCTCTTTTGATTGATTTTATTCTGATTGTGCAACCATCGTTTGGTTCCCCGGCGCGGTCCAGGACCTTCCAGGATGGATCAAACTTTTGGACTCCGCTTTTCCATAAAAAATACACATCTGGCGCGATTTGTCTAAAACGCGGTGCCGGTCTAAGAACCACAATATGCTCTCATTGTTGTTGTTTCCTCATTCTTTGTAAGTATTCTTTATGGTGGTGAGTTTGATACATCATGCCTGTGCAGGCCTTCCAAAACTGCTAAGGACAAGAAAAGGAAGAAAGCAAAGGCTTGGAAGCCCAAGACCGATGTTGCGGTCCTATCCTCAATGCTCGCTGAGAGCATAAGAGCCGAGGAAGAAGATGATGATACCTGCCCTTTGTTACAAAGTGCAAAACAAAGCGTTGATGCTTCGAGAATTGCTGGGGGGACGTCTGCTGAGTCGGAGGCGGCCGATGTGGACCCCCTTGTGCTGAGTAGACCCTCGAGGAGGGTTTGGGTGCAGTCCCCAAGCTGATCGTAGGCCATGAAAACCTTTATGGTACCGATGTTTATAAGAATTTCAAATTCCTCCCAAAACATTTAGCAACAAATAAATTCCGCTATCTCATAAGGCAAACAATAAACATAAAGTAGTAAATATATCAACATAGCATGATGTAGGCCTAAACTACCGAGACATCTCGTCAGCTAGTGCGTACATAGCCCCCACATATAATCACATATCAATTAAATTCAGCTATGTGGTAATTTCCCTCTTACAACGTTAGAAAAGAGACTTACCTTGTCCCAAAGCTTTCTTCCAAAGTCAAGAATGCGCTCAAACCCTCAAATCGGAGCCGAACGATCCAAAACTCTTCAAATGGGGTAAAAACTAGTCAATAACTGTTCAAGAGTTCATATTCTAACTATTATAGTAATTTCCCAACCCTAAATGCAAGGTCCCTAAAATTCATCCATGGGCCCACATGTACGGATTCCGGAAATTTTAGAAGGAAGTTATTACCCATCACTTAAGGAACATAAATATACGATTATCACTAAGTTTCGTGGTAAAAATCTCATTCTTGCCAAACCCTAGGTTTTCCTCAAATTCCATGATTTTCACCAATATTTACATGTTAATCTACCCAACATCTAAGTATTTAACTCACATATAGTAGGAATTACTTACCTCCAAAAGCTTGGTGAAAAACCTCTCTCAAGAAGCTCTAAAATCGTCCAACAACGGAATAAAAATGAGCCAAAATGACTAACTCACGTATTAAATGAAGGCCACTGCCTTCAGCGACTTCCGCACCTGCGGTATGTTGACCGCATTTACGGTCTCGCTTTTGCGGATGATTGTCCGTTTCTGCGAAAATGGGCTGGGCCAGCTGGGGCCGCACCTGCGGACGGGTGACGCTCATGTGGTTCCGCTTATACGGAAGAGGAGCCGCATCTACGGAACCCGGGCTTCGCTCCTTGGGCCGCATTTGCGATTCATCAACCGTACCTGCAAGCTTGCACCTGCGGTTGCCCAATGGCATGTGCGGTTTCCCAACCGCAGGTGCGGTCGCACCAGAACTGGTGCATCAGCAACTCTTTTGAGCTTTGAACTCGACTCGCGCAACGACGGAATGGAATCCAGGGCCCTCCAGGCCCCGTCCAAACATACCAACAAGTTTGAAATCACAAGACGGACCCGCTCGGACTCTTGGAATGCCCTAAACAACATTAAAACTAAGAATCACCGCCCAAAGCCCATGAATCAAACTTAAGAGTTTTAATTTCTTCTTTTCACTTCCAATGCGCCGAAATGTACTTAAACTACTCGGAATGACGCCAAAATTTGCGTGCAAGTCTTAAATGACACTACGAAGCTATTGCCGGTCTCAGCTGACTGTTTGGAACTCGATATCACCAAAACACATTACAACTCAAATTTAAAGAACTTCTAAAACTTTTAAGAACCAACTTTCACTATTAGGCGCTGAAACACTCATGGGTCATCCGAAACCCGTTACGAGCTTACGCCCAAGTCCGAAATAATCATACGAACCTATTGGAATTGTCAAATCCTAGTTTCGAGGTCGTTTACTCAAAATGTTGACCGAAGTCAAACTTGGCCCTTTCGGCCAACCTTAAGGAACCAAGTGTTTTGATTTCACTCCAAACTCTCCAAATCTCCGAACCAACCATCCCCGAAAGTCATAAATCAGTAGAAGCAAGTGCGGGTAGTCTTATTTAGGGATACATGGTTCTAAAAAGTAAAACGACCGGTCGGGTCGTTACAAAAATAATCTCAATCATCATCTACAATCTGATCATTAGAATTAGCATTATAGGCATTAGATGTTAATTATAATCAGTGGTGGATCCAGGATTTTAGAATCATAGGTGCTTAATTATTTTTTATTTGCAAATTACTATTGAGACGGGGTGCTGAAGTAATATATTTGTGTGAATTACTAATTATTTTATATAAATAATAGTGTGTGAATCCAAAAGTAATGGGTGCTAAAGCACCCAAAACCTATTACATGCATCCGCCACTGATTATAACGACATTCAATATTTATAAGCAACGGTTAACTTCTACGTACTATTTATATTGAAATTTAAAAAATCACGTTTAATAGTTAATCGAGGAAAATCTTAAAAAGTTAAATTATTTGTGTCTTGTATGTAACGAACAAGACTGTTAGAGGAAGGAAAATCAAAAGGTAAATCCTCCACAACCACAATTTTTGTTATATTTTTCCAATATTTTTTGGCCATATGCTAAAATTCCTCCCATCAAAGGGTTAAGTACTGCTTGCTCTCAAGCAGAACCCTCAAGGAGTAGGAATTGCGTGAAAAGCCCCCAACCTTAGCAAGGTGCATCCCACAATATTTTTGGGGTTTTGGCGGGCCAAAATGTAGTCCATAACTATTGCAAAAATATCTATTAAGCAACGTCAAGAAACTATCAGAAAATTTAATTTTTTTATTTCATCGGTCTGATAGGCTGGGACCGGGCTGGTCCTTGGTGGGGTAGTAGTCAGTCCGAGCCGGCCCAATATTTTGCCTATTCCTGCTCCCCCTTTAGTGGTATCAGGATGGTCTGGGTCCGTATCAGGCCTACCCGACTCACTTGATACCCATATATTGTATAAAGTCCTATTTCAGGGTATAAAGCTACCTTGTCCAAGAACAGTTGGTATCACATTGGTTTCCTTCATATATACTGGAAGTATTTTCTTCCATGATCATGGCATACATAAACTTGAACAATTGCTCTCATTTATGAACAAATTGACTGAAAGAGAAAAGATCTAGAACACAAGCACGAGAAATGTATAAATGGATACAACAAAAAATCAAAACGTCTCTAATAATGCTAGACGACACCTTTCAACAACGGAAAAATATGTGATTGAGAGAGCTGTGAAGATAGTGGATCCCCATATCTTATTTGAAGTTTTGTTGCACAACATGATATTTATTTTTCTTGCTGATGTATTGGCTATAATTAATGTAATTGTTTAGTGTCTCATCACGCCCAACTATGCCTTATAAAAAGGACTTAGTGGTCTTTGCAAATATATTCCCACTAATAAGTTCGGAATCAAATCCCACATGGAATTAACCTATCAAACACAGCTAATAGACTCGAAAAAATTCACACAATCAATCTTTAGAAATATTTAAGTAACAATTTGGGTTTTAATTAACAAAATATTACGTAATGAAAATGCAATAATTAATAACTAACTACGAACGGGTTGTAAGCAAGAATTGGAATGATCTAAGGATGTGATTTCCCCTATCGTCGGAATCTTTTCCGCTACGTTTTCTACAAATTTGCCTAAGTCTTCTCTATAGACCATGAGCACTCTAACTGTCGTAACACTATCCTGAGTAATTACCATAATTTACTAGATATATTCTCCCGAGTTACGCTAGCTGGCATTAAGTACAGCTCACTCAGATCGCACCAAGGTTTCGTTATCCCTAATCCCACCTTTAAACCTCCGTGTATGAAAAGACCTAAATATGTAGGCCAAGTTCTAGTAAAACCCGAAAACGAATTAAGTCTTCAAAACTTGGATTCGACCTGGCCCCAGGCCTGGCGTTGCCAGACTAACGCTTGATGAACTTGGCTCCAAGCCTGGCGTCGCCAGCCTAACACCTGGTTCTGCTTGGCCTTTGCCTTGCATCGCCAGCCTAACACCAGCTTCAAGTCTGTCCTTTTCCTTGCAACGCTAGCCTAACGCCTGCTTCAAGCCTGGCATCGCCAGGTTCTCTCATTCACTGCTCCTACGCACGCTTTCAACTTGTAGTTGTCCTTTTTCTTCTAATTTCATCTCCAATTCACCTACACATAAAATGGACTCTATTACACGCGAATAATGTGCTAAACCATGAATTATAGCCACACATCAATACCCCACACTTAAACATTGCTCGTCCTCGAGCAATCAAACTACACTCATAGACACAACCTATTAAGAAATTCCCTTAACTCATTATACTGAGAATCTTTAAAATAGTTTAAGCACAAAGGTGTGTGTTTACCTGGAAAATAGTAATTACAATTATATTTGATTTTATGGTTCTAAAATTATGTGATCTATTTAATACCAGTTGGCTAAGAAGTATATGCTAAGTGAGAGGTAAGAAAAATCAGAAAAGAGCAAAGGATAACAGAGTTATGCAATCCGAGCGGTTATGGGACGGGGTCACGAGCTTGATCGAAATAGGTCCTCGAGGTCAAGCTCAAGGGCTTGACAGAGGGTGGTCGACGAAGATACAACAGTATTGAAGTCCTTGAAGATGGCCTCTTTATGATCAATAATGAGCAATAAATGAAGAATAAATAATGAAAACCTTAAATGTAAGGCAATAAATCAATGGAATAATTGTAGATAATGTTTGAGTTAGAGAGCAGAGAATGTTCTTGTTCTTGTATTGAATATCATGTATGTTACAAAATGACAATGGTACCCTTTATATATGTAGGGGAATCCCAACATAGTACATGTGCAATTATTACAAAGATAAACAGATGGTACATTCATTTAATATCACGGTACAAACTTGTACTATTTTTGCAGACTTGGTCAGCTTAACTACGTGCCTTTTGGGAATATCCTGCTTTTCCATGATGGTCTTCGATTTACACCACCTCGAGGTCGAGCATGGAGAATCCTCAACATGCTTCCTTGATATCAAAACTCGAACTTCTTCGAGCCCTCGGAAGACGGGCTATGAAGTGCCATAATGATCATAAAATTGGGCTCTTCGATTTTAGCCGTATTCAGATAGTCCCGGCGTTTCTTAGTATGAAGTGATAAGGATCGGTCTTGAATTATTGCCTCTTAGATATCCCTATTATGACGTCAGCCTTATCAGAACATTAAATAACGTGACGTAAAGTCTACGCAGAGGTCGCTTTCAGCACGATTCTCGAGATATCCACGAACCGTTATTGGTTCGACCTTTCCTCTTCAAAAATGCCCAATCGGCTTCTATAAATACTCCAATTGTTTGACTTTCACAATTTTTACAATATCTTCAAGTCTTCAAAATTTTACTAACTGTTTTCTACTTGAACCCTCTTTCTACGCTTGCTTCTTCATCTTTTTTCTTTAAAACTCAGTTGCAATTACGGCAAAAACCTCCAAAACGGTACATCAAAAAGCCACTTATTCATCATGCCCGTCTATGGGCAAATAAAAAACTCCTCCTAGCATCAAGAAGTGCATCCCTGGTCCCTTCGCCAGTGTCTCCGATTTTACTATCGAAAACCCCCCTTCTACACTAGGCCGATGCGAGCCCATGTCTTGGTATATAAGTCTAGTGACCGATACAGAGAGGGTAAAACTAGACTGCCGGTGGGGGGAGGTGGCGCAAGTAGAAATCCCTACAGCTGAAGAAAGCATAGTAACACATAAAGCTGGCTTTCTCAGCGTATATACATACCCTTTCACTTTCGGCCCCGTAGATTCTTCTTCTCCACCGATAAACCCGTTGTTTCTTGACTTTTGTCGACAATATCGAGTGATGCTCGGTCATATTTATCCTTCTTTCTTGAGGATTGTATATATGATTCGATACATTTCCAACATGGTCGAGGGAATAAATTTCACCCTCGATCACTTGATCAGATTGTATAGACCTCGTCTCTTCCGAGGGTGTTTAATTAAACTGCACCATCGATCTGCCAAGGCAGTCTTTGCCTACATCGACGAGGATAAAGATCGGGGAGAGATGAGCCGATTTGTTAGAGCCATAACCTCAGACATCATCCCTGCTGATAGAATGCTGTTCCTGGAGGAATGAAATATGAAGCGTAAGTATCCCCATATCGAATATGTTTTACCACCTCTTTTTCTTCTTCCGGTCTGACCTCCTTCTCTTTTGATTGATTTTATTCGGATTGTGATACCACCGTTTGGTTCCCCAGCGCAGTCCAGGACCTTACGGGATGGATCAAACTTTTTGACTCCTCTTATCTATACAAAAAATGCATCTTGCGCGATTTGGCTAAAACACGGTTCGGGCGAAGAACCAAGGTATGCTCTCATTGTTGTTGTTTCCTCATTCTTTGTAAGTATTCTCTATGG
The DNA here is from genome assembly GCA_005239505.1 of Nicotiana paniculata. Lineage (NCBI taxonomy): Eukaryota > Viridiplantae > Streptophyta > Magnoliopsida > Solanales > Solanaceae > Nicotiana > Nicotiana paniculata. The sequence goes on from ML362196.1 coordinate 87,345, forward strand.
TGGTGAGTTTGATACATCACGCCTATGCAGGCCTTGGGAAAGGCGTGTCAATGAGACCGCTCCCTCCTGGTGAGGAAGAAGCTTCAAAAACTGCTAGGGAAAAGAAAAGGAAGAAGGAGACACCGGCGGAGTCTCTAAAATCGAATAAAGCAAAGGCTTGGAAGCCCAAGACCGATGATGCGGTCCTATCCTCGATGACCGCTGAGAGTCTGCGAGCCGAGGAAGAAGATGATGATACTTGCCCTTTGGTACAAAGGGTAAAACAAAGTGTTGATGCTTCAAGAATTGCTGCGCGGATATCTGCTGAGTCGGAGGCGGCCGATGCGGACCCGCCTTATGCTGAGGAGACCCTCGAGGACGGTTTGGGTGCAGTCCCCAAGCCGCTGGTCGACCATGGAACAGTCCACGTCGGTGAGTTCAAAGGGCCCGTTTCTGATATTTTTTGGGGGCGAGAGGAAGCCTCGATGGAGGTTGATGTTGCAGGCGGATTTCAATCGGGCCCGTCATTTTCTCCAGGGGAGATACGAGATGCCCAATACAAGAATGCCCTCGGTTTGGGCACCTCTCAGGGAGTGTATGATGCTTTCAGAGACTACTTTGAAGGTTTTTAGGAGGAGACCGATATCGATGCCCCCGTTGCTCTCGAGGAGGCCGAGAGGCTTCAAAAGCAGGTGACCTACTTGGTATAATATTCTATGCTTCGAATTTCTACTCTTGCTTTTCTAACATTCTTCCTTTGTGTTGTAGGTCAAGAAGCTATATGACCAAGCCTTCTCTAAGATGCAAGATGAGTTGACTCATCGTGGATAGGATCTTGAGAAGCTTATATCGGAGTCAATTGAGCTGGAGGCTCTATGCGCCCGAAAAGAGGAGGAGTTGATCAACCTCCCAGCAGGCTCGGAGAGGGCGCTTCAAGAGACGGTCAACATCATCGAGCAGGTACTATGGTACCCATAATCTTATATTTTATTGCCATACTTAGTGCTAATTATCTTATCTCCTGCATCTTTCACATTAGGCGAAAGGATACCCTAGTGGGGCAGCTCCGAAAGGATTTTGTAGCCAAGGACGCCACAATCCTTTAGCTAACGCGGCTGAATGATGCCGTGACTTCGGAGAGGGATATGCTTTGGGAGAAGCTATCCTCGATTCAAGACCTTCTTCGAGGTTCTCAGGAGGAGGTTGCTACATTATCTGCGGCCAAGTTTGAGGCCGATGAATTTTTCTCTTCATACAAAAGGGATGCTACCGCCGCAAATGATCGGTCCAGGGAGATATCCGAGATAGCCGGGCTAAAACTGGCTCAGGTAGTTGCTCATGCTCGCTGACAAGCCAGGAGGCAAGCCTTCGAGGAAGCTAGCGCTAAAGGTGCCGATCTCTTTACCAAGATTGAAGAAGCCAGGGCCTTGGAGGAAGAATCGGTAATTTCAACTACTTCGGATGAGGGCTCTGGAAGCGACTCGGGTAGTAGTGAGATATCCGAGAAGGCCGATCTAAAACTGGCTCGGGCAGTTTCTCATGCTCGTTGGCAAGCCTCCGAGGAAGCGAGCGCTAAAGGTGCTGATCTGTCTATCGAGATTGAAGAAGCTAGGGCCTTGGAGGAAGAATCGACAATTTCAACTACTTCGGATGAGGGCTCTAGAAGCGACCCGGGCAGTACTGAAGGCGAAGAGTAGATTTACCTACTGTTTTTTTTTTCCCTTTTTGTACATGAGATCCTCGGGGGAGCTTTGTAAAATACTCTTGTAAATACATTTTTTGGAACGAAACAGATCTCTTCGTTTCATATCTTTCAAACTTTGCCCTGTAATGCTTATGCAAAAGTCGACCTTCAAGCTTTGACTTTAGCTCTTTGGAACCCGCACTTGCAGTAATAGAGGGTTAGAGACCCTCGACATCGGACACCTTCTCGAGGCTAGGTCGACATGGGGGTTTTGATCCCTCGAACGTTGAATGACAGTGTCATTCATATGACATGACCGTGAAGTGATCGAGGTAGCCCCGCTGGTACACTTCCCCAAAAGTTATAATAACTTTGCCAGAATTAATTGGTCTTCAAAGTAGATGAATAGTCGCCGTTCATTCTATATATACACTCGCTTCTTCTTCAGTTTAGGTCTTGCAGCTTTGCAAAACTAGTTTTCTCTTTAACGTTCTCTTCCTTTTCTCAGCTTGCGAAACTGCTTGAGCTTTCTTCCTCTTTATCTTTGTTCAAATAGTTATGTCTACCGTGCCCAAATTCGTTCATCAAGAAGAGATAAGCCTTACCTTTGCTTCTTGCCCGGCTAGTGGTACACTGCTGGCGTATGGCGAGTTAACCCCGAGCTGTTTTGCTTTGAAGAAAAACTTTGCACTAGAGAAACCTTTTCGATGCTCCGGGCCATCGAGAGCATGCATCGAGGTTTATTTAATCGATAGAGGAGAACCACCTCGAAACCTTGAGGAGAGATTGCATATGGGGAGAAAATGTGATGCTGCAGATACCTTCCCGAGAAGAGAATATTATGGCCTATGTAGAGGGATTCCTGAACGCGTATACGTATCCATTTACGTTGGCCCCCCTCGACCGCCTTTTGCTCAAATTCTGCAAAAGGTATCGAGTCACCCTGGCTCAAATTCATCAGTCCTTCTGGAGGATAGTGTTGATGATAAGGTACTTTACTGAAAAGGCTGAGCTCGAGTTTACCCTTAGCCACCTTATCATATTATATCGGCCTCAGCATTGTCGAGGCCTGATTGTGTTACTATGCCGATCCACCAAGCCTTTTATTGCCAGTGATGATGAGGACCGGAGCCGAGGATGGATGAGTCGGTTTGTACGAGTGAGGACCATCGACATCATTTCTATAGAGTTCCTTCAATTCCCCGAAAAATGGAACTTCGAACGTAAGTACTATGTGACACCTTAGTGCCCTTTGCTCTCGATGCTTTATAAGGATGCTTCTTTTTATCTTCCACAGCGGTCCCGTGGATCCAGAAGAGATCCCCGATCTTGCAGACTGGACTCGGAGGCTGGCAGCTTTTTCAATTTATGATGAACACAAGTGGCAGGATCTGTCGAAGGGAAGATGGGAAGCAAAGCACCACGATATGTGCCATGCGATTTCCTTTCAAGGAATGCTTTTATTTATGTGAATTAACTCTGTCGCCGCAGGCGTTAGTGGATTATCCAAGGTGAGATCGTTCCCCTTCGAGGAGGAGGAAGGACCGTCGACTTTGGAGTTGAGGGAGGATAATAAGCGAAAAAGGTCCTCGATGGATGAGGACATTCTCAATGAGGTGGGGCCTGCTCGGATACATAAAGGAGCCTCCGCTACTGAAGAGGACCTTATATACGTTGGTTATTCTGTAGACATCAACTCTCCTGGGAGCATGGTTTTTCATCTATGGCTCGAACTAGTGGCCCTCCCGAGGTTGCCGATCCTGCTGGGCCTGAGACCTCTAGCCTCGAGGGAGAGGTTCCACGAGAGGGAAGGAGAAAGAGTCTTTCACCACCGTCTGCTTCCCCTCTCGAAGGTACTTCGAGGGACGCTCGGGGCCAAGGGCTGCCTAAATCAAGTAGGGTCTCGAGCGATCATATCCCCATCAAGAGTGGTTCAACTGGGGCCAATTGGGACAGGCCAGTAGACACACACTCAACTTTTGAGGAGGGTCAGCGGCTCTGTTCTGCTGTGAGTTTTGGTTGACTTTGTTGTCTTCTCATATTTTGTATTTTCATCTTTTGAACTGAAGCTTCTTTTTCATAGGCCTTTGACAAGCTCAAGTTTGAGCTGCTCCATTGTGAGACCAAGTTGCGAGATGCATTGGGCAAGGAGAGAGTGCAATAAGAAAACAAAAGAGTTGATATATCTTCTATTAGAGATGCATCGAATTTGAGACTATGAAGGCAATCTCGAGCAACAAGTAATCCTTATAGTACATGCTTCATTTCCTGTCTTCGAGAACTAATGTTTCGGTGCTTCAATTGCAAAGAAAAATGGAAGCGATGGAATGCCTTTGGGGCGAAGTCGGATAGGTCAATTCTGAATGCAATGCGTTGAAGGCTCAAATAGGTGTTCATGCTGCGGCCCAAAGGAATGCTTTGGCCAAGGCTTCTTCTCTCAAGGTACAACTTCGCAATGCTCAAGAAAGTAGCTCGATTCAGACGAACAGGATTGCCAAGCTCGAGACTGATCTTTCGAAGATGAAGGCCGAGGTCGTGGACGCCTAGGCTGAAGCTGAAGAACTTCGAGCAAAGGCTGATAAGAAAGTGGACGTTTATTTAAAAGATGCTGCTGATGCTCGACTTGAGCTGAGGGGAGCCTTTGACAGAGAGAGGAGGGGAAATGAATATGCCAGATGTAGGTCACGGAGGGACACCCTCGAAGATATTCATGCTACTGGAATTTGATTTCTCAGAAGGGATAAAGCAGGCCAAGGCAGATGCGATCGACGCCAAGTTTTTCCTTTCTTCTGGTGCGGATGCTGATACTTGATGGCCGTCGATGGAGCTTGTCCCTAGAGCAGACTAAGTTTTTATTTCTTGTCCTTTGTAAAAACTCCAGTGGGAGCATCGTAAATGTATATTTGTAATACACATTTATATAAAAGATTCTTTGGTGTTTCTGATCAGCTTGTGTCTGTCCTTCTTTTTGTTTTGAATTCTGATGCTTGTCGGTAATTAGCCCAATGAATTAGAATTCAAAATGAAACCCTTGGAGTAATAAAGTGGCCCTGATGCTTTTTAGGCTGGCCCGTGGGCTCTTACGCATTTGGCCCTTAGGCGCTTTAGTTAACCGTTTAGGACTCAGTCTTCGAGTCAGGTTTCGACTCGAGCTCATCGACCCTTAGGGTTTTAATTTTGCCTTGAGGCTCTTTAGGCTGGTGCTTAGGCTCTTATGATTAGTTCGGTACGACCTTTGATATGGCTAGCGCTTGGGCTCTTATGCATTTGGCCCTTAGGCGCTTTAGTTAATCATTTGGAGCTCAGTCTTCGAGTTGGGTTTCGACTCGAGCTCATTGACCCTTAGGTTTTTTAAATCCCCCCTGAGGCTCTTTAGGCTGGTGCTTAGGCTCTTACATATTGGGTCGGTACGACCTTTGATATAGTTGGCGCGTTGGGCTCTTACGCATTGGGTCGGTACGACTTTAATTATGGCGACGGTCGGACGTCTGCGATTCGTGTTGGTTTGGACGGAGCCTTTTAGTCAACGAGTGAGATAGCCCCGGCATCTATATAAAGGTTATGCCTTTTTAGAGTCTTAAAAGTTCGAATATATGTCCTTGACTTTGATATCGGGATTATGCCTTTTTAAGGTCTTACAAATTTGTACATGCCTTGCTTGAGGTCTTACATATATAATATTTCCTCGTGGAGGTCTTGCGATTCATGTGTTGCTTGAGGTCTTACAATTTTGATGTTGCCTCGTGGAGGGCTTACATTGGTGCCTCATGGAGGGCTTATGAGCTCGAAGTTGCCGGCCCTGAGGTCTTATGCCTTCGAGTTTTTGATGAGTCGATGGGGTGACTGTCGATGACAGTCCCCGAGACATCGAATGTTTTTGGCTTTGGAGCCGTTCTTTGTGAAAATAGCAATCTTTTTGGTGTTGCCTCATTGATGTCTTATATTGTTGATATTTACCCATGGAGGGATTACATTGGTGCCTCATGGAGGGCTTATGAACTTGAACATGCCTTTCTGGGGTCTTACATACTTGACGTTGCCTCTTTGAGGGCATACAAGTCTGAGCATGCCTTGTCGAGGTATTACAGATGGGATATTGCCTCATGGAGGGCTTATATTGGTAGTATTTCCTCGTGGAGGGCTTACATTGCTGATATTACCTCATGTAGGACTTACATTGGTGCCTCATAGAAGGCTCATGAACTTGAAGTTGCCAGATTGAGGTCTTACGGTTTCAAGTTAGATAGCTTGATAAGCCGACTGTTGAGGACAGTCCCCGAGTCGAGGTTATGCCTTTTTCAAGGTCTTGCCTCGTTGAGGGCTTACAAGTTTTAGCATGCCTCATTGAGGTCTTATAGATGCGATATTGCCTCATTGAGGGCTTATGAGCTCGAAGTTGCCGGCCCTGAGGTCTTACGACTTCGAGTTTTCAGTGTCGGTCCCCGAGTGTTCAGTAAATATCTGGCCCTGGGGCCGTTTCTTCTGAAAATAGCAAACTTCTTTGATGCATGAAGTGTTTTGATGATAAAAGATTCTTCTTTGATTACTTGGTACAATATACATTTTTTCACCGTCGAGGGTTTGATTATTCTACGTGGACACAGTTCATTCGACCGTTTGGTCCTATACATCGTTCTCCTGTCGAGACCCTCTTTGGCATATTTTAGTTTCTTCGAGGAGCTGATCTCTCCGGGGGATGCCCCTCAGTATTTGAGGTTGATAGAAGGGAAGCCTTGTATACTTGGTGATTTCTCCTTAGGTAGCATATGGATGTTGCCTCGTTAAAAACCTCGTCGGTAAAACCCATTTGGGATAAAATTCGACATGAGGGAAAAAGAGCAGAACGCATGCTTTAAAACCTAAGGCCTTCGAGCTGGAGGGTGCTTTGATTCCTTTCAATCGAACACCTGCACAAAGGTTAGTGTAAAATGTGAAGGAAAGAAGGAGAGGATTTTACCTTAACTGTGGTGGCGTTCAAGCCTCGATATGCTTCAGTTTCTTGTTCCGAGGACGCGGCACGATCCTTTATTTGTTCATCTGAGGATGCAGTTTGTGATTGCTACTCGGTTGTTTGCTTGTTTTTTGGCTCATTCGATGTAGAAGGTGTTAGTGTCGGTGCCACATCGTGCACCGCGAACATTTCTTTTGCTGCGTGCTGCTGTCCGTACACTGTTTTTACTCCATCCTTCGTAGGAAACTTCATCATTTGATGAAGGGTTGACGACACCGCCCTCATACTTTGAATCCATGGCCTTCCAAGCAATGCATTGTATCTCATGTTACCTTTGATGACTTGAAACTTGGTATTTTGAATTGTACCGACCACACTGACTGGGAGGATGATTTCCCCCTTAATTGTCTCGCTCACCATGTTGAATCCGTTGAGGACACTGGAGGTGGGCATGATCTGGTCGAGCAATTCGAGTTGCTCTACCACCCTTGATCTAATTATATTTGTCGAGCTACCTGGATCCACGAGCACACCTTAAACTGAAATTTATTCAAAAGAAAAGAAATTATCAGTGCGTCATTATGAGGTTGAGACAAGGTCTCGATGTCCTCTTCGCTGAATGAAGGAGCATATTTAGGTATGTAGCTCCGAGTTCGCTTTTCCCTGGTGATAGATTCTTTTGTTCGCTTGAAAACGGGTCCCTGAGAGACGTCGACTTCTCCAATAATCATGTGGATGACATGTTGTGGTTCTTCTGTTTCATTTTTCCTGTTCGCCTCTCTTTCCCAAAATTGGTATGTAGCTCGGTCGCTGAGGAACTCTCGAAGGTGACCTTTGCTAATCAGTCGGGCTACCTCTTCTCGAAGCTGTCTGCAATCTTCGATCCTGTCACACCTCCTTTTTCCACCCCCGGATTAATGAAGGGTAATAAGGGAGTTTTTCCACTTTAAGTGACATTATTCGGTTTTGGGACTTATTATTGTTTTTAGAGTCGCCACCCGGATTTTTGACGATGCTACGGGACACCGTTTTGTTTTAGAATCCCAAATCGAGGAAATTTTGACTCTGTTTTGATTTATCTGCGACCAGAAATCCGAGTAAGGAATTCTGTTAACCTGGGAGAAGGTGTTAGGCACTCCCGAATTCCGTGGTTCTAGCACGGTCGCTTAACTTTTAATATTTGGCCTAAATTATCTGATTGTGCGTTTTTGCCTATTGTGCTTTTTTTTTTTAATTATTTAAAAAAAAAAAAAAATTAGCCGTTTTTGATAATATGGATTTATCTTGAAAACAAGTCACGAGAACGTGCACTTGTTATGCTTTTGAACATATTACGATTACGCCACATGAAATGCACCCGTAACCGCAACACGTAATTTTATTAAGATTTGAAGTTGAAGACGGGGACATGAGTTGTCGAACCCGAGTGTAGCTTACGTAATCAACACTATTGGTCATGACAATTTATAGTGCCTATTTGAGGAAATATTCGATTATTCCTTATGTTTTCTATTTGAAGGAGAATTTTTAATTTTAAGATCAATTAGGGCGTTTATGGATTTATCTTAGACAAGTCACAATGGCGTGCACTTGTTATTTTTTGAACACACGGAAAACACGTCACATGAAATGTACCCGTGGTTATGAGCATTTTTGTTAATTGTTTAGAGTTGAGGGTCGGGGGCATGAGTTGCCACTCTCGAGTGTGGACAATGGTAATTTTGGAATGACACTTGATTTTACCCAATTTTCAAACTAAAGGATGTCACTCTACCTAGAGGATTGCCTAAAATGATGTTCACTAGCTTAAAGGATAATATCCTCCGGGCTATGGCCATATTTTAGCCCCTTAAATGTTTAACTCTTTTGGCCAATCCTATTTATGGCTAATTGTTAAATAAAGGAAGATATGTAATTCAATCATACCAATCAAGGAAAGGTTTGCAAAATAAAACAGAACTACTGATTTACCAATCGCGATGTTTAAGGAATCAAATAAGCTCATTTAGCCACATTAAGGACATTTTGACTAATGTTTTTTGTTCAATTTCATACCTGCTATTTAGTTCATCACTCATATATATTGAGATTTCATATGTATACTGTTACAGGTTCTTTTAAAGAAACATCCTCTGAATTCGATGGAAATAGCAGATCTGATTTTTATACTGTTCAAAATTCTTCAAAAGAAAAAGTCTTTTAAGGTTAATTATATGAATTTAGAAGAACATGTTCTCTCTTTGATTTTCAGAAAGTTTGACAAGATGCAAGGTGAGTAAAAAAAAAGAAATCTGCTAAGTCCAATTATTTTGAAAAAACCGAATTTTGAAATAACTGTTTCTGAAAATCAGATTAAAAAAAAATTGTTTNTCAGAATCAAAGAAAACTAATATAAATATTCCAACCTATTTTACCGACTTGAACTCCCTTAAACCTTGCATTTAAGCCTTCCCCTTGTAATATGTAGAACACCCCAATTAGTTAAATGTGTTATTCATCCACTAGACTAAACAAGACTATGACAAGAAGTCAAGTTTAGGTCGGATGATGTTTATGCTAAACTATACTAAAAAAAAAAAAATCATTCGTGCATCTTTAATGTAGACTATCAGTCCAAAATTCACTATTTGGACAGTAGTAACAATAGATCTTCAAACATTTATAGGATGAGTCATACCATGAAGGAGATTAGACTCACCCTTAATGATGTTTTTACACCATTTATAACAGAACAGGTTCTTGTCTTTTTATGGACTGAATCTGACCATAAAAAGGGGTCAGATTCATCTCCATAGAGGTCCTATTCAAACTCGTGATTATACTGTGACTTTGATTTTTTAGGCATTTCTTAGAGAATGAACCTAACCACATGAAGGGTTCAGATTCACGATTCTAGAGCCTTTGGTGATTGCTCATTTCATACCCTTAAAGGGTGATAAGCTACTGTTTAAGAACTTAATATGGGGTGAATTTGACTACCAGTGAGTCAAACTCACCTACCCTAGTACTAATACTAACATAATTCTAAACTATATAGAAACTTTGATTATTTAGGCATTTTTAGAGGATGAAAATGACCATTCAAGGGTTTAGATTCCTCACCCTAATGACCTTTTTAACTACATACTTTATACCCTTTTAAAGGGTAAACTTCAGCCAACCATACTAATGTTTGTGCACTCATCATGGGGTGAGTTTTATTATTAAAGGATCAAACTCATCTACCCTAGTGCAAGTTAACCTAATATGCTAAACAAATATAAAATTAACATCTAACTAACAAATGCTAAATTTTTTGACAGAAACTTAACGAATAATCAAACTGTTTCCAGGAGTTGCATACACTCAAATAATAATAACCTTACTTCAGTTTTTATATCAAGAATGGAGGAGAAGAGGATTCAGATTCATACAATCTTAAAGTAAACACAACATGAGTCAACAATTTCAGCATAAAGTTCTGGATTCAATAACTCTGTCTAAAGTTCATTGTTACATACCTTAAAGAGAGAGTTAACGAAATCCTGACCAAATAAAGGTCTGGTAATCAGCAAAGTAGCACAAAGAAGGAAATTCCAGCAACAATGAAAGCAGGAGCAACCAGAAAACCAGCAAACCAGGAATAGTAAACAGCCAGGACTTGAATACTCAAAATAGATATTTCGAAAACCAGAAACAGAAAAGAACCAGAACCAAGTTGAGAAGACCCACAAAAGCTTGATGAACTCCCAAAAGAAAAACAAACCTTTTCAACCATATTCTTTTTATTTGGAAATTTTGTTTATGAATGAGAAAATATTTTGATTCTTTCTGTATTTTCAGAATATATTAGCAGCTAAGAGAGGTTGAAAGAATGTTTTTCAGAGTGTCCAAAAAAATCCTCCTCTTTTTTCAAAGGGGGGGGGGGTCCATTTATAGGAGACTTGGGAATGAGATATCCTTTGGTATATTCCTAATTCATTAGGCTGAAGAGGGTACATGTACAGTTGTCCACCCTATCCTTTTGGGACAACTGCCCCTTTCCAGAATATTCTAGCCTTAGAAAAGACCCTTCTACCCTTAAAAATCTGATTTCCTAATCTACATTACTTGTTATACCCCTTGGAATCCCAGAATTTACCATTGGGTAATCAAGGTTGAAACTCACTTGGGTTATTGTTTAACTATAGTTAACTAACACTAGCTAGGTCCCATAGGTGAGACTAGTTGTTTTTTTTAACCAAGGTTAGGTCAACTAATTAAGTTAATTGATTAAAGATCCTATTAGTCAAACTAGGTTTAGCTTGCTACTTAAGGTAAGTTGATCAATTCAATTCTTAAGTTAACTGATTTAGTTTTGTGAATTTTACTTAATTATCTAAAATCAGAAACTTAATTAACTAATAAGCCTAGGTCAACTAATTTGTTTTAGTTAGTTAATCTTAAACTAATTATTTTAGACAGATTTTAGGATTTAGTTAATTACTTAAGAGACTATTAGACTTAGGTTAGTTAACTTAGGTCTGTAGGCTTAGGATAATTAAAGGAAGTTGGTTAAGTTAACTAGTTCATCTTGTTTGAAGCAGTCGACTAAGTTAAATCAATTCTTGGGTTTTAGGTGAGTCTTATGCTATGTTAACTATTAGTCAATAAAAAACTTCATTCTAATCTAATTAACTAATAGCTAAACCTTCATTGTTTTATCAAAGGTTAATTGATTTTAGATTAATTAATTACTTTAGGTTAGTTAAATTAATTTCTTAGACTTAGTTAATCTCCTTGTATTAAGGCCTGCTTTAGCTTCTACTTGGGTCTAGGTAGGGCTTAGTTTGTTTAGGTTAATTAAATATTCCAGTCTAAACTAAGAGTCGAAATTAGGCTATCCCATGGTTAATTGGAAGTTAACACCTAGTTGTGACTACTAACATAGGCAACAAAATCAAGGGCTAAATCAAATGGCGACCTCAGGCAATACATGATCAAACAACTGACTAAAATGCAGCAAAGGTTGTTGCATTTTCACAGGATGATGCAATATCAGCATTTCATCATATGAATTAAGGATGTAACAACTAGTTCATTCATGCTCGTTTCTTGACAAAAAGTTCATAAACAACAGATGCCTAAAAATCAGTAAAGAAAAATAAACTGAAACCTAATACTAATCTTGGTTACACCATAGTTAAATCATACGAAAATAGTGATAAAGAATCCTAAGCTAGATATATTTGGGTCATTAAACTAAGAACAAGAATAAACAGGAACAAGTAGACAGAGATAATGAACAAAAAATCACACAGTGGTATAAAAACAGTGATTAAACCAACGTATTCATGCAAGAAATAGATAGGAAGGGAGGAATACCCGTTTAAAAGGATTTGGCCGGAAAAAATAAAGTCGCCGGGCTTGGCCGGATCCCGGTGGGGTTTGGAAATGATCCAAACCCACATGAATCAATAGCTCTCATCAAGACCTATTGACTCATGTAGCTTTGAACCATTAGTTGTTCTTGAATCGGCCGGACATAGGGTTTTAGGGTTTCAGGTTTCTTAGATCTAAGATCGAATTATTTTTGGTGGGATTTTGGTGGAATCAACGACGGGAGGTGACTGAGCAGGAGGAGGAGACTGTCTGGTGAAGATTTGGTCCGGATTGGGTGAAGCTCCGCCGCCGTAGGCGATTTCCGGAAGGCGGAGGACGGCGGCTAGGGTGTGGTGTTTAGAGAGAAGTGAGAGAGACGGACAGGGGCTGTTTGGGAGGGTGTTAGACTTTGAGTTTGAGAGGGCAGGGGGTGTTTATTGGAACAATCTTATACTTAAAGGCTGGGGGGTTGTGAGCCATTGGATCAAGAAGATCTAACGGTTGGAGATGAAGCAGGGCTTTAGACGGGGTCATTTAGGAGACAGGGGGTTTGGACCAGGCAACGTTTGGGTTGGGCTGGAGTGTATTGGGTAGTGAGAAAGGGGGTTTGGGCCTGGGTGCATTGGCCCAGGTCCAATTTTTGTCTTTGGGAACACTTAGATTAAGTAATCAAACTAATTAAATCATTCTAATTAATAAAAAATAATTTTGACCTAATTTCATCCAATTATAGTTAATTAATGAGTAAATTAATGTGAGACTATTAGTTTTAATACTCATAATTATTTAAAGAACGAATTTGTAATTTTCCTAATAAAATGATTGAATTAGGCAATTTAAACTAAAAAACTTAATTACAAAAATTTTAAAATGTTTTGTTATTATCATAAATTTTAAAAGATGAATTATGACCATACAATGCAAATAATTCACGAAAAACAATTAAGTTTAATAAAATTCCATAAAAATTGAATTATTTATCAAATTTGTAGGAGTATCTAATAGGGGAAAAATTACATGCTCACAGATCCTATGACACTGGGTACCGTGATATTCACATATCAAGTTAGGGTTCCTTTGCAAAGGATTTGATAGTAGGGGTCTTGTCCACCTGGTGTCCTTGATCTTACCTATGGCCGATACGATGTCTGAAACATCGATGTTGAAGTTGTACTCATATAGCTGGGGTGCCTCTACCGGCCTTGTGTGCCTGTCAAACCTTGCTTTATTCAAGAGTCCCCGAGGATTCTGGACTCGATGCATCCTTTGGTCACTTCGAGGTATGTTATGCCTGGGGATATTTCTCCGATTTTTTATATACGGTTTATACCTTTCTTTGCTTGGCCTCAGCTCTCTTTCTAGAAGCCTCGATTCTTTTACTAAGAGCCTGCTGGGATACACCGAGCCCCAGGGGGTTTCCTGTCGTGCACTCTCTTTCCCCGCGGAGATCAGGTTTATGACATTCGGTTGGGACAACTCTTTCCTTTTGAGAAAGGGGTTTTGTGTTTTTTAGAGTCGCCACCTAACGATTTTTTAAAGGTGCGTTAGGACACGAAAGGGGTTCATTTACAACTACGTTGTTAACCAGAGATAGGGTAAGGGCTTGAAATTATCCTAAGGGGAAGGTGTTAGGCACCCCTCAGGATCCAAAAGTGTGGTTCCCGGCCAAACAGCTTTTGTGAATTTGTACGGCTTAACAAACAAACAAATAAAGGCTCAAATAAGAGGGGATTTAAGTCTTAAGCGTGCAGATGTTTGAAAATAGTAAAGAATGTTAGATTTTGAAAGGATTACAATCTAAGCATATAAAGGGTATCCTAGGTTTATAACAATATGGATCACATTAGTAAAATACCCGATAATCACTCCTCAAAGAAGGGCTACACGTGGTATTAGCGCACCGATCATCATATCCATATTCTACCATTTCCCACCCTATGAAATTAACTAAATCGAGTATTGGTCTCGACCTCTATTGCATGTTGTTACCCGTCCCTTTCTATCAGTCCTGAAGGAATTTATGACTTCTATCCTATAAGTGATGTTCTAGGAAGACCCTCAGGTTTGAAGGGAAAATACTAAGGCGATAGATAAGAACATGTAGGACTGCAATTAGGAGGGAAACATAGAAAAGCAGAGAAAAGGCACAAGTACCTCCACACATAGTACACATAATTAGCATGAGTCATAGACAGTTAAGGTCCAGATTGAAGTTCAGATCCTAAGCATGGTATCTAAGTGATAATACAAAGGCAGATTTATTGCATAACTCAGAGAGGAAGTTCTAATCAAGCTTGCCTACTGGTTTTTATCCTGTTGATAATTAAGAAGCATACATAAATAAACATATTTCCAGTTTTAACAACTTTAATTACCTAAGGCTTGCCTAGGCGTAGGACAATGCTCAGTAATTATCTAGATTATTAAAGAAACTGTTTGAGTTGTTTTTCCTAAACATGTTGTACTTAGGTGTTGCATCAAATGCAGAATTATCACTAGTTGTTTAGAGACATGGTAAAACAGTTTTAGGTCCTTTTTCATGCGTTGGTAATTAGGCGGGGAATGAGTCCTAAAACATGATATCTAATATGCACATATGAAGATGCAAAATGGGTTGTATGCAGAATTCCTAGGCAGGATTTGCTAAATATAAAGTTAAAGTATTGAACATGCTTTCGGAATATGAGAGTGATTTGTTTATTAGCGCGTTATTATCCTAGGCAGGATTTCTAAGTGTACATGGCAGCATATAACATAATGGTAAAGTACTAGTTATTAACATATTTTAACACATAATTTTGCTAAGTTATATAAGGATGCATATGCTGAAATAGTAGACATGGGACCTGAAGGGGCATGATTTCTAATGCATGCATTGAATACACGAGTCCTACACATGATTTCTATTGCACAGATGGAAAGTAAAGCCTAGAGCATGATCTCTACCCTTTTAGCATGCATAGCACCCTTTTCCCTTTTTACTATCCACCCCCAAAGAATTGTTTACAACAATTATTACAGGCCATTTGCATAAGTTACATAATTGAAATAAGAAAAAAAAGAAGTTATGCTATAGGGAGCCTACAAAAATGCCTAGAATCTCCAGAATCCTCATTGCCATCAGTTCACAAACTTTCATAGAAATCCAGGTGTGTCAGAGTTCGCTAAGGATCTCAAAGGATCCCGGGCAGTGCTCACACCCAGATTTTATTGCCAAGGTAGAGTAAGTGCAATGTGGAATGGCCAGCCTCTGTGTGTCAAAAGTTCATAGGGAGCTCAAGGGTCCTAAGGAAATGCTGACACAGAGGGGGCAAAACTTAATGATCTAAGAGTATAGTGGAAGTGCTCATAGATTTGAAAAGATCAGGTAGGAAAACAACTTTTGAAAATAACTTGTTTGAAATAAGTTTTGAAGAACAATAGAAGAGTATTACTTAGTGAAAAACGTTTGAAAGGGAAGAGGGTAAGACAATCAAAGTCTCAGGATCAGAACAGTACACATAGAAAAAGAAACAAGAACCAAGAACCAAATCAGTTTAACACTCACAAGCAGGGACTGAGGGGTAGGGGACAAGTATGACACACATAGGTATAGATTTTCATAGAAGTTAACACCAGAGAAGTACTAAGGTATTACATCACTTAACAACCACATAAACAGTTTCTTCATAAAGAGGTTCAAGCCAGAAACTAACAGAATCAGATTGAGAGGTGTGCTAGGGGAGATAACATGCTGAATCTAAGGGAGGATAGGACGGCTTCACAATCATACTAGTAAAGTGAAAGTAGACATGCTAATTACAGGGTACACAACAGAACCATAAGTAAAAGCATAGTAGAAATAGAAGGACCTGTTATACCAAAAGAAACATGTTGATTTGAAGCTTTAAGTTAAACCGAAAACATACCTGTTAAAGGAGAATAAGTGCAGAGTAAAGAGAAATAGAGTGTATAATACTCAGTCTTGGCTTGCAGCCCACTGAGAATAGCAAATAACCAGAAAGAATAACAAGAGAGAATATGTGTGTGTGTAAGGGAGTTCAGAACATTATTTTTTCGTCTCTTTGTTAATGAGATAGTAGAGTATATATAGTTTTGAGAATAGGCAGAAGAATAAGGTAAAAATAACATTTTCGGTAGTAATTATGGGAGTAAACAATTAATTAGAATCAAATTGGTAAAAGACTTCCTTGAATTAAGGAGTCATACTCAAACGGTAATAAGCAGTGACAAATAATGAAAGGAATCATGTGAAGCTGATCTTAACACAATAAGGAAGTAGTATAAGTATGGTATAGGTATATCATATGTAACTAAGGCCAAGTTCAGAATTCTATTTAAGGAAAATATATGTGAATTAATTTGACAACAAAATCATTTATGGAAATAAGGTAAGAAATAATTTATATTATGGAAATCAGTAAGAAAACCCTCGAGTGAGGTTCTAATTACAGGAAATCAATATCAATCAAGGAAAATATCACACATTAGCGGGATAGGCATGATACAAACAAAGAGAAACAAGAAATTAGCACGTCTTAATTAAGGAAATACTCAAAAATCAATAGAGAACATTATGCAAAATCAATGAAGTATCAATCATAGAGATTCAGGGATTCACAAATAGAAAATATAGCACTGATTTGTCATAACATTATGAGAATAAGTTTAATAAACATATAATAGACAAAAATCAGAACTATGGGAAGACTAG
This sequence comes from Nicotiana paniculata, assembly GCA_005239505.1. NCBI lineage: Eukaryota > Viridiplantae > Streptophyta > Magnoliopsida > Solanales > Solanaceae > Nicotiana > Nicotiana paniculata. The sequence goes on from ML362196.1 coordinate 104,013, forward strand.
TAAGGTAAAATCATATAGAAGTTAGGGATTCGTACAGAACACAGTACGAATCACAGCATAGACATGATATAGGCAAAAGTAATCGAATCCAGAAACCCTAATAGGCAAACATGGGGTAAAATCACAAAATCACGAAGTATTCATGAGAACACAATAAACATAATAGAACAGGTTAACATATTATCGTACACAAACTCAGAACCACAGATTGAAACCGAGAAGTTTGGGGTTTTTAACAAAATGAATCAGACAAAATGGGGAAAAACTCAAATAAACGTTTAACATGATGAAAATCATAGGATAGTACTAAAATCACAAAGAAACCGTTTTAAAAAGGGGTTTTAAGAACCATAGTTCTTGAAAAATGAAGAATCGCTCGAAAAACAAAGGGGTTTTAATAGAGAACAAGTGAAAACCTCATAATAAACAAGATCTATCACAGATCTAGGAAGATCAACAAATCTTAGAAATAGGGTTTCCAGAGAAAACCCAAAAGAGAAGAGAGACTTAGATATTACCGGCGTTTGGCCGAAAAATGTAAAGGCTTTACTCGAACGGCCGTAGGAGGCCGAAAAACATGGCATGGGACCATAGATGGGAGTGATTGCCTCAGGGTCGCTTGAAAACCTTCATCAGTGACACAAACGTGAAAGGCAGAGCCTTAGGGTCGAGGAGGGGTGAGAACCCCATGGTTTCCGGCAAGGGAGGTGGCCGGAGAAGGAGAGACAGAGCTCAAAGAAGGGGGGAAGGTTCTACAGAGGGTCTCAGAGAGAGTGAGAGAGACGGTTCAATGAGAAATGAGGGGGGGGGGGGGAGTCGTTTAGGGTTAAATTAGGTAAGGGTCGATCTGGGCCGTTAATTTGAAATAATCAACGGTTCAGATTAAATAAGGGATTGGGTCGGGTAGGCTAGGCTTTTGGGCCTGGGTTATTTGGTTTATCTGGATTGGGTATTGGGCTGGTCTCAATTGGGTTTGGGTCAGATTTGATTTAGGCTAGATTTTAAATAGGAAGGGGCTAATTATTAAATACCCAATCAAATGGATAAAGAATTGATAAAAATAGCTAACAATTACATAAAATCAAAATAAGGCTAAATATGTGAAATTAAGGTAATTAACTAATATTAAAAATATAAAATGACTAAATATTGAATTAAAATGGTGTAAAATGTACAATTAGGCTATAATTACAAAATTATTGTAATCATAGCCAAATAAATCCAAATTGGCTAATTTGTGAAATAATTAAATCCTAATAGGATTAAAATGATATATTGAGCTAGGAAATATTTTGAAATTATTGATAATATAAATTATGAATAATTATTGAATTTTAAAATACTGAATAAATTGGAAAATTATGAAAAAATACCAGTTATTATAAAAAGTGATTTTGAAGGCACATATGCAAATTTTAAAATATTTTGAGAAAAAAATTGGGTATCAACAGCTGCCCCTCTTTACCCGGGAAGGATGAAAGAGTTGTCGGGTAAAGATATGATGGCCAATATTGACCGAGTTAAATGGTTTGAAGAGTTTTAGGCCGTACCCTGGTTTCTGAGTTGCCTACATATCCCTGGATTTACAGGAATCAGGCCGTTTGTAGTTCAGGAGTCATCGGTGAAGTATACCGATGAAATTTTACAAGAACGGACGCAAAGTATAGGGTTAGTTGCACAAACAGCTTACAGGGTGGTTAGGAGAACTGGAGCGGAACCGCTCCTGCCGGGATGGCAGTTTGCTCGCCGAATTACCTGCAAATAAATAATACAAGCATACATTGTGCGTAATTTAAACATGATGCAAATTCCCTTTGGACCATGAATGATGTCTTCGGACGGTTAAGGATGACATTCTTAGACCATGACGTCCTGGGCTATGAATTGCTTGATGCAGGATTCGCAGACCATGAAATGATGTTCTCGGGCCATGAGTATGGTGCCTCCGAACCATGTTGCCTTTGAATAATGATATGCAGAGGTTGAAAGAGATCCTCATGCCATGGCATGGTGTTCTCGGGCCATGAAAATGGTGCCTCCTTACGATGACGCCTTTGGATAAGTTGGCGATATTTCATCCCATGAAAATGCAGTAAAATGATGCTGACGAGACAGAGCTTAGTCTTGTGAATAAAAGGGCAGAGACAGCAGTTAGTCTCGAAAGATAAATTGGAGGCAGAGCTTAGCCTCGTAAGGCAGAATGGTAGCCTTATGCAATGATGTAGATTGAGGTAGAGCTTAACCTCGGAAGGCCGAATGGTAGCCTTATGCAAAGATGTAAATGCAGATGGAGACATCGTTTAGTCTCGAAAGGCAGAATGGTAGCCTAATGCAATGATGCAAATGCAGATGGAGACAATGTTTAGTCTCGGAAGGCAGAATGGTAGCCTAATGCAATGATGCAAATGCAGATGGAGACAATGTTTAGTCTCGGAAGGCAGAATGGTAGCCTTATGCAAAGATGCGAATTCAGGTGGAGACAACGTTTAGTCTCGGAAGGCAGAATGGTAGCCTTATGCAATGATGTAGATGGACGTAGAGCTTAACCTCAGAAGGCATAAAAGGTAGCCTTATGCAAGAAATAAAACGACAGTAGGAATTCTTAGCTGGTGATGAATTGCGGCATTGTGATTATGGAGAGCATTGTGACTACGGAGCATTGAGGCATGTGCGAATGTCGGCAAGTGCAGCAGTTTTGAGAATCGTATTTAGGACAACATTTGTCCCCTGGGCGGAAAGTTCTTTTAGGGATTTTGCAACCTTAGTGCCTGCAACCAAAGAAAGATCGTGACTTCTATAAACGGGGAGGGGGGGTTAGTTCATATCCCTGCTGGCTTTTCTTGACTCGCTGGGCTCGATCAGATGACGTTGTCTGTATTATTGGGGTAGCATTGCTAAACAAAGCTGTTTCAAAAACAAACATGCATGATTTTGTAAAAGCATAGTGTATAATTAAAAATTAATTTTGGGATGAACTGACGACCGTGACACGGCTCGGGACATTGCAACCTCTCCTACTACGGAATTTTGAGGGTCCTCCTAAAAATTCTGCCCCAGTTTGATGGATGAATGCTTCTGACTGTTGCTCGTGCGGCGATTGGATGATCTTGCTTCAGAATTTTGAGGGTCCTCTTAAAAATTCTGCCCAGTTTCCAATTGCGGGGAAAAATGAATTTTTTATTGAATTGTGACCGAACCCATAGGGCTGCCTACGTATCCCCTCTTAAATGGGAATCAGGTCAGGCGTAGTTAAATTTAGATCATTGAGAAAGAATAAAGATTACACATAGTAGCATTTGACTGCATCTGAATTGATTGGCTTTGGCCAGATTTCTCCATCCATTTATGCGAGTATAAGTGCTCCTCCTGTCATTACTCGGTGAACCATGTACGGACCCTGCCAGTTGGGAGAGAACTTCCCTTTGGCTTCTCTTGATGTGGAAAGATCTTCTTCAGCACCAGCTGCCCCGGTGTGAACTGTCTAGGCTTACTCTCTTGTTGAAGGCTCGGGTCATTCTATTCTGATAGAGTGACCATGACAGATTGCATTCATTCTCTTTCCGTCTATGAGGGCTAGTTGCTCATAACGTCTCTTTACCCATTTTGCGCCACTGAGCTCAGCTTCTTGTATAATTCTTAGAGATGGAATCTCAACTTCGGTAGGAATAACATCCTCAGTACCATAAACTAGCATATATGGAGTTGCCCCTATTGAGGTGCGAACTGTAGTGTGATATCCCAATAAGGAAAATGATAACTTCTCATGCCACTGCTCGTGCCTTTATATCATCTTTCTTAGTATCTTCTTGATGTTTTATGAATCTCCCAGGTTGATGATTTCAGTCTCGTCCAGGTTGGACTTAGGTCTGTTCTCAAAATTCTCAACTTCTTTGACAATCTCTTCAGGTATGTCATTTTCTTCTGAATCCACGTCCATTTGCTGCGTTCTCTCGTTGCATGTCACAGTCATCAGTTCATCAAGACATGTAATAGTAATATTGTATAGGTAAATTAATGAGAGAAAAATAATAGCAATAAATATTAATTCATAAGAAAAATTTAAAAATGCTTTTGATGAACTGAACGATCGTTTTTCACATTGAAGATCTTATTGCAGGAATTAGAATGCGAAAAAGGAAATCATTTTGTAAAGAAAAACAATGAATAGTGCTCGTTTTAGCCTTGCTACCCTGAGGCTCATCGGGCTTTGGTTGTCCTGGCAGTCCAATTCTTGGGGTACGTCCCTCTACTCACAACCTGTATGGAAGGGCCTTCCTCCCCCTCCTCCTTGTAAATAACACAACAGTCCATATCATTGTCCTCCAAAAACAAGTTCCTTATTGCTGCAAGTGCTTCTTCTTCGTCTGATCCATAAATAACGTCGGCCTGTTGGAAGGTCTGCTCCAGATGTGGTATTGGTTGCTCCAAAGGGTAATAAGGACACCGCATGGTGGCGACCAGTTTTTGAATTCTTCCCAAGTGTATTCGTATCCCAAATCGAAAGTGGTGTCGTGGTTCTTGAGTTTGATAGGTTTGGAGATCCCCTGAAGGTTCTTGCCGAGCCCTTTACCTGGATCGTACCCTCGCCAATTCATAATACTTGCAATCTTGCTATCCCTCCATTTGTCTTTGTCGACAGTGTTGACCCGTTCAATGTGGTGGTAAGTTTCTCCACCCAGCTTCCTTCTTCCTTCAATCACCGGAATAGTCTGGCGACTGTAAGTAGGGTTGCTACTGTCACCATGAATAATCACCTCTTGGTGGTTCCACTCGAGCATCACTTCCTGATGTAACGTTGATGCTACAGTCCTAGTAGCATGTATCCAGGGTCGTCCCAATAACAAATTGTAGGACGCTGGCACATCTATCACTTGGAAGTCCACCTCGAACCAGATTGTCCCCATTTGCAGGAATAGGCTGATCTCACCAACGGTGGACCTCTGAGATCCATCGAACGTTTTCACGTTGATCGCTCCATCCTTTATCTCATGTAGCCCTTTACCCAATTTCTTGAGTGTTATCACCGGATATATGTTAAGACTGGATCCCCTATCGATCAGGATTCTGGTGATGAAATAATCTTCGCATTGCACAGTGATGTGCAGTGCTTTGTTATGGCACAACCCTTCAGCAGGCAGCTCGCCCTCATGGGAAGTGATCTTGTGACTCTCCAACACTTGGCCCACTATATTATCCATTTCTCCACTAGTGATGTTGTTTGGTACATATGCTTGGTTCAACACCTTCAATAAAGCATTCATGTTCTTCTCGGAATTCTGCAGCAAAGAGAGGATGGATATTTGCGCTGGTGTTTTGTTCAGCTGGTCGATGACCGAATACTCCTTGGCCTATACTTTCCTCCAAAGGTCGTCCGGACCTGTCTCAATAATGGGAGGCCGATTGGAAGCCTGCCTGCTGGATTCAGCTAGATGTTCAGGGGTATAGACTCTACCAGTTCTTGTCATACCCTGCGCTGCAACAACTTCTTCAGTCTTGAATTTGCCTTTCCTTTTCGGCTCGGTTGTATAGTCCCATGGTACAACATCTGTATAGAAAGGTGGCGTGGTCGATATTGCCACCGTGATTGGCACAGCTACCCTCACTTCGAATGGAACATGTGTCTTGGGTGGCAAGACTGCAACCTCGAATGGTGCGGGTGCATTTTCCGGAGACACGAACTCAACTTCAATCGATACTGGTGTCTTTGTAGGTGACGGTGTTTCAAACTCAAGAGGCATGGACATATTTACCTCAGCATCCTCAGACGGTTGAATCTTGACTATGATCGGGTTGAGACTAACTGCAGGTTTCTTTGGATCATCGCGTTCTGCGATCAACCCGATTGATCCCTCGGGGTCCCAATCATCTTCTATTTCAATCAAGTGTATGCCTCCACCCTTATGGTCCGGAAGAGGATTGTTGCGGATATTTGGAGAAGATTCCTTTGCCATGATGACCTTGTTATCAATCAGGGATTGTATCTTGTCCTTCAAAGAGCGAAATTCATCGATGGTGTGCCCCTTCATGTCGGAGTGGTATGCACGGGACTTGGTTGGGTTGACCCTTTGAGAAGGATTCTCAGGGGTTGCAGCAGGGATGAGGGTGACATAACCAGCAGCTTTGAGCTTCTCATACAGCTGGTCGATGGGTTCAGTGGTGGCGATATACTGTTTTGGAGGTTTGCGATCAAAATTAGGACTAGGTCTATGGAAGTTTTGACGGGTAGGGGGTGATTGGTAAGAGATGGTTGGGAATTGTAAGTGTGGTAGACAGGAGCGGGTTGTGAGTATCTGGTTGAAGCAGGTTGATATGTCGGTGGTGAAGGTGATTGATAAGTTGGTGGTGGAGCTTGGTATGAGGGTGTTTGGTAATTTGGGGTTGGTTGATATGTGAGTGGAGGTGTTGGGTAAGTTTGGTATTTGAGTGGGGATTTGGTTCTTTGTGCAACCATCACGGCTCCCGCGTCTCTTTTCTTAGACACACCACCAGACTGCAAAGCCTTGTTTGTAGCTTGCAAGGCTTCAAAATTTGTGACCATACCGCTCTTGATACCTTCTTCAATCCGTTCACCTAATTTTATAATGTCGGAGAACTTATGGTTCTCAATTATCATCAACCGTTCATAGTACTGCGGGTCCTGAGCCGGACAAAGAACTTGTTCATCTGCTCCTCTTCTAAGGCGGGTCTGACCTTGGTAGCTTCGGACCTCCAACGAGTAGCGTACTTGTGAAATGTCTACGTGGGCTTATTTTTTAAATTCTGAATATAGAACACGTCTGGTGCTTTCTCTGTGTTGAACCTGAATCTGTCCATAAAGTTAGATGCCATGCTCACCCAATTCGACCATTTCTTGGGATCTTGGTTGATGTACCAAGAAAATGCATCTCCTTTCAAGCTCCTCATGAGTAGCTTCATGCTGATCCTTTCATCCTTTCCTACTCCACCCAGCTTGTCACAATAAGTTCTCAGATGGACCCTTGGATCACCTGTACCATCAAACATTTCAAACTTAGGAAGTTTGTATCCCTCGGGCAGTTCGACATCGGGTTGTATGCATAGGTCTTCATAGTTCAACCCTTCGACTCCCTTAATTCCCTCGACGCCTTGAACCCGACTGGTCAGCTTCCTAAGTTCCTCGGCCAAGTTCTTGATAAGAAGGTCCTTTTCATCAGAGTCAGGTGTGTATGTGATAGGGGGAGTGGAGTGTGGCATGGTCTCCATGTAGATAGGATTGTTATGGTGGCCTGGTGCATGGGTGTGGAAATGGTTATTTGTGGAGTTCTAAGGGTCTGGGATAAGCAGTGGAGTGTTATTTGGAGTATGGCAGGCATTGCATTGTGCTGGAAGAGTTTGGTTCTTTGGTGGGGTGGTGTGATGATGAGCTGCGAGATGATTTTGCTGCTTTGGGATGTTTTGAGGAGGTGTAGGATTCCTGATGTTGACGTCTGGGACGTTGAGGGAGAATGACAGGTTTTCCAGATTCCCAACTTGATCAACCTCTTCTTGAAACTTTAACAACTTCCATTCCAGGTGCGACACAGTTTCATTCTAAAGCCGAATACCCTGTCCATCAGTGGCCTCTACCCGTTCAACCACATTCTCATTTCTGCTGTTGCCTGAATCTTCCATTTTCTTTTTGCCTTTGTTCTTGCCTTTGGGAGGACTAAGAGGAGGAGAGGGTGGAGGGCCCCTGGATCTTGTAAGATAGGATGATGATGCCAGAGTGCACAAACTAACCTTTGGGGAGGGGAATAAATAAATAAAGAAAGAGGAAAACAAAAACAAAAAGTAGCCAAGTCAGTGAGGATTATGAAAAGTATTGCGGTATTTAAACACGTAGTGCGGGAATGTAAAGAGCGTCCTAATTTGGGGACCTCTTTTGTGCCCGAGGTAGGCCTAGCAACAAATTGATTTGGAGCACTTAAGATGCTAAATGCCTCATTTTATTGATAAGAAAATAGACGAATCCCAAAATGACACTAAATAAATAGGAAGTAAAGGTCACTAACGGCCATTGGCCTTATTACATTGATAAAGTAAAAGAACGACATTCCTATCTACTTGGTCCCAGAAGGACCTTCCCCAGACTCGACATTTTTGCTTCCCTCGTACAGTTTCCCCAATTCGCGAAGCCCCAGCAACAGGTATGCTCTGGCTAGATGTCCTCCATCGGTCCCTTCAGCCTTTTGACAGTCTTCAATCCTTTTGAGAAATTTTCCCTCCAGCTCCACTATGCCTCGCTCCAAATACCCTAATCTTTTGTTGGCGCTGATAGCCATATCCTTCCATTCCTCGATAAGTTTCTTGCTAGAATCATGTATTTCGCGGTGCTCATCCTTACACTCACGTGTCCTCTTGCGCAACTGGTTGTTTTTGACTTGTGCCTCGGCCTTTTCATCTATAACCTTGTGGCCTTGAACGAACCCTGACTCGCTCAGGCCACCCCAATTTTCTGCCAACCAACCAAGATAGAAAGGGGTATAACCGGCATGATATCTGTCTGGCTCGATGGTGTCCTTCTCCATTACAATCTTGCAGTGCCACATGTGCTGGGCTTGACACTTGTGAGGACTATCGTCATTTTGGAAGTCAGCTCGAAGATGGCTCATCTTGTCGACCTTGGGTATGACTTGCTCCCTACCCACTTGCCTCATAAATCGAAGAGGGACATAAGGGTATGTTCCTCTTAGATCAATTAGTATTAGGTACGGTGCATCTCTGTAATGGGCGATCAACTCCTCTGTCAGAAACCACTCAAACATCCACTGAACCTGTTCTTCAGTCAGATTACCAAAGAGCTCGACCCATCCTTTGGCGTTCTCAGGCTGAGCAAACATGTCGGGGATGTAATTCATTCGCTTTGGATGGTGGAAAGCGATGTGGTCATCCCAAACTCTTCGATGAATTTCTTGTCGTACTCGCTTTTTTTGAGATGTTCCATGAGCAAAAGCTGAAGTAGTAGATTGCAGCCTTCGAAGTGTCTTGCCCCTCGTTGACACTTTTCCAAGGCTCGATATATGTCTGCAATGATCATGGGCACAATGCTGAAGCTTTGCCCATCAGTTCCTTTTATTAGTGTCTTGGTTACCGTAGCCAATCTAGTGTGGATCCTCTCCTTCTATATTGGAAACACAATCAGACCTAAGAAGCAAAACATGAACACAAATACTCTACGATGGATGTGTCCCAAGAATTTGATGGCAAACTCGTCGTGGTAGGTACGGTATGATTTGATGTGACCGTACCTTTCGTACAAGTAGTCAAAAGGGATGTATGACTTCTTTAAGCATACCAGTTCTGCATTCTTCTTCAGACCCATCATTTTGAGGAAACCTTTGCATGTGCGGTTCTCAGGCATTAGCAACCTCGGGGTTTCCCATACTAGGCCAGCCAATCCTCCTATTTCCTCCAGCAAAGGTGTCATTTCAATGTCCTCAAAGCGGAACACGGACCTTTCACAATCCCAGAATAGGGTAGCAGCCTCTATTATCATGTTGTTAGGCTGAATTTCTAGGAGAGATGGTAGATTGCCAAAGTATTTTTTGGCGAGAGTTTTGTCTCTAGAATGTAAATCTTCCCACCAACTTTGAAGTCTTGGAGGGATATTGGAGACCATGCCGAATCTAGGGACTTCGTGCCTCATTTTTTTTTCTGCAAGGCAAACAAGGTTAGGCCCTTACCCCCACCAGACTCGACTATTTAACATCAACAATTAGCATAAAGAATTTAGTTCTCCAAATAAATGCACATAACGTGATGATGTCCGTTTGGGTTTAGGGAAACCCAGTGGACTTTTGGATAAGGAAATCTTAAAAGCTATCGTGCGGACCACACTTTAGCTTGGCTAGTTTTTACCATGATGCATGAAACAACATAACGGAGTAAGGTTTCTATGGGGTTTTAGACTGGTACCCTCGAGCGGAAAACTCAAGGGGGAAAGGCACAGAACCGTCGACTGCACCGCTGATCGACTAGTTTTACTGCAAATAAGCCTTTCCGAATTTAGGGGGTAATAATGTAGGAAGAGCGCAACCACTCATCAAGCATTGCTATAGTATTTTGTTTGGCACGAGTGGAGTATGAATGTTGAGCATGATTATGCAATAATGAATAAGCATTAAAAACATGTTGTCATGTATTTGCACGTTATGAAAGTAGTAAATACAGCAGTTTATAGTTTAAAAGCGGTTACAAAGGAAGGAAACAGAAAAAACATGTCAGTTACTTTTGAAGAAGAATAAATTCTTAAAGAAATAGACAAGTAATTGCACATAAGGGAAATGGGTAGAGGTACAAATTCAAAAAGCAATTTGAAAATGATAAAATCCTGAAAGTCCCTAGCAGAGTCGCCATGCTGTCGCACCCCCTCTTTCCTCGCGGAGATCAGGTTTATGACATTCGGTTGGGACAACTCTTTCCTTTTGGAAAAGGGGTTTTGTGTTTTTGAGTGTCGCCACCTAACGATTTTTTAAAGGTGCGTGAGGACACCAAAAGGGTTCATTTACAACTATGTTGTTAACCAGAGATAGGGTAGGGGATTGAAATTACCCTAAGGGGAAGGTGTTAGGCACCCCTCAGGATCCACAAGTGTGGTTCCCGACCAAACAGCTTTTGTGAATTTGTACGGCTTAGCAAACAAACAAATAAAAGCTCAAATAAGAGGGGATTTAAGTCTTAAGCGTGCAGATGTTTGAAAATAGAAAAGAAGGTCAGATTTTGAAAGGATTACAATCTAAGCATATAAAGGGTATCCTAGGTTTATAATAATATGGATCACATCAGTACAATACCCGGTAATCACTCCTCAAAGAGGGGCTACACGTGGTATTAGCGCACCAGTCATCATATCCATATTCTAACCTTTCCAACCCCGTGAAAGTAACTAAATCGAGTGTTGGACTCGACTCTTATTGCATGTTGTTACCCATCCTTTCCTATCAGTCCCGGAGGAATTTAGGACTTCTATCTTATAAGGGATGTTCTAGGCAGACCTTCAGGTATGAAGGAAAAATACTAAGGCGACATATAAGAACATGTAGGACTGCAATTAGGGGGGAAACATAGAAAAGCAGAGAAAAGGCACAAGTACCTCCACACATAGTACACATAAACATCATGACTCATATACAGTTAAGGCCCAGATTCAGGTTCACATCCTAAGCATGGTATCTAAGTGATAACACAAAGGCAGATTTATTGTATAACTCAGAGAGGAAGTCTTAATCAAGCTTGCCTACTGGTTTTTATCCCGTTGATAATTAAGCCATACATAAATAAACATATATCCAGTTTTAGCAACATTAATTACCTAAGGCTTACCTAGGCATAGGACAATGCTCAATAATTATCTAGATTATTAAAGAAACCGTTTGAGTTATTTTGCCTAAACATGTTGTACTTAGGTGTTGCATCAAATGAAAAATTATCACTAGTTGTTTAGAGACATGGTAAAACAATTTTAGGTCCTTTTTCATGCGTTGGTAATTAGCCGGAGAATGAGTCCTAAAACATGATATCTAATATGCACATATGAAGATGCAAAGTGGGTTGTATGCAGAATTCCTAGGCAGGATTTGCTAAATGCATAAAGTTAAAGTATTGAACATGCTTTCATAATATGAGAGAGAACTGTTTATTAGCGCGTTGTTATCCTAGGCAAGATTTCTAAGTGTACATGGCAGCATATAACATAATGGTAAAGTACTAGTTATTAGCATATTTTAACACATAATTTTGCTAAGTGATATAAGGATGCATATGCTGAAAGTAGACATGGGACCTGAAAAGGCATGATTTCTAATACATGCATTGAATACACGAGTCCTACATAGGATTTCTATTGCACAGATGGAAAGTAAAGCCTAGAGCATGATCTCTACCCTTTTAGCATTCATAGTACCATTTTCCCTTTTTACTATCCACCCCCAAAGAGTTGTTTACAACAATTATTACAGGCAATTTGCATAAATTACATAATTGAAATAAGAAAAAGAAGAAGTTATGCTATAGGGAGCCTACAGATAGGCCCAGAATCTCCAGAATCCTCATTGCCATTAGTTCACAGCCTTTCATATAGATCCAGGTGTGTTAGAGTTCCCTAAGGATGTCAAAAGATCCCGGGCAGTGCTCACACCCAGATTTCATTGCCAAGGTAGAGTAAGTGCAGTGTGGAATGGCCAGCCTTTGTGTGTCAAAGTTCAGAGGGAGCTCAAGGGTCCCAAGGCAATGCTCACACAGAGGGGGCAGAACTTAATGATCTAAGAGTATACTGGAAGTGCTCATAGTTTGGAAAGATCAGGTAGGAAAAGAGCTTTTGAAAATAACTTGTTTGAAATAAGTTTTGAAGAACAATAGAAGAGTATTACTTAGTGAAAAAAGTTTGAAAGGGAAGAAGGTAAGACAATCAAAGTCTCAGGTTCAGAACAATACACATAGAACAAGAAACAAGAACCAAATCAGTTTAACACTCACAAGCAGGGACAGAGAGGTAGGGGACAAGTATGACACACATAGGTATATATTTGCATACAAGTTAACACCACAGAAGCAGGGATAGAGAAGTACTATGGTATTACAGCACTTAACAACCACAAAACCAGTTTCTTCATAAAGAGGTTTAGGCCAGAAACTAACAGAATCAGATTGAGGGGTGTGCTAGGGGAAATAACATGCTGAATCTAAGGGAGGATAGGACAGCTTAACAACACACTAGTAAAGTGAAAGTAGACATGCTAATTACAGGGTACACAACAGAACCATAAGTAAAAGCATAGTAGAAATAGAAGGAACTGTAATACCAAAAGAAAGATGTTGTTTTGAAGCTTTAGGTTAAACTGAAAACATACCAGTTAAAGGAGAAGAAGCGCAGAGTTTAGAGCAATATAGTGTATAATACTCAGTCTTGGCTTGCAGCCGACTGAGAATAGCAAATAACCATCATGAATAACAAGAGATAATATGTGTGTGTGTAAGAGAGTTCAGAACAATATTTTTTCGTGTCTTTGTTAATTAGAGAGTAGAGTATATATAGTTTTGAGAATAGGTAAAAGAATAAGGTAAAATAATAGTTTCAGTAGTAATTATGGGAGTAAACAATTAATTAGAATCAAATTGGTAAAAGACTTCCTTTAGTTAATGAGTCATACTCAAACAGTAATAAGCAGTGACAAATAAGGAAAGGAATCATGTAAAGCTGATCTTAACACAGTAAGGAAGTGGTATAAGTATGGTATAGGTATATCACATGTAAGTAAGTCCAAGTTCAGAATTCTATTCAAGGAAAATATATGTGAATTAATTTGACACCAAAATCATTTATGGAAATAAGGTAAGAAATAATTTATATTATGGAAATCAGTAAGGAAACCCTCGAGTGAGGTTCTAATTACAGGAAATCAATATCAATCAATAAAAATAACACACATTAGTGGGATAGGCATGATACAAACAAAGAGAAATAGGAAATTAGCACGTCTTAATTAAGGAAATACTCAAAAATCAATAGAGAACATTATGAAAAATCAATGAAGTATCAATCATAGAGATTCAGGGATTCACAAATAGAAAAGATAACACTAATTTGTCACAACATTATGAGAATAAGTGTAATAAACATATAATAGACAAAAATCCAAACCATGGGAAGACTAGTAAGGTAAAATCATATAGAAGTTAGGGATTCGTATTGAACACAATACGAATCACAGCATAGACATGATAATCGTAATCGAATCCAGAAACCCTAATAGGCAAACATGGGGTAAAATCACAAAACCACGAAGTATTCATGAGAACATAGTAAACATAATAGAACAGGTAAACATATTACTGTATGACTCAGAACCACAGATTGAAACCGAGAAGTTTGGGGTTTTTAAAAAAATGAATCAGACAAAATGGGGAAAAACTCACATAAACGTTTAACATGATGAAAATCATTGGATAGTACTAAAAGTCAGAAAGAAACCGTTTTAAAAATGGGTTTTAAGAACCCTAGTTCTTGAAAAATGAATAATCGCTCAAAAAACAAAGGGGTTTTAAGAGAGAACAAGTGAAAACCTCAGAATAAACATAGATCTATCGCAGATCTAGGAAGATCAGTAGATCTTAGAACTAGGATTTCCAGAGAAAATCCAAAAGAGAAGAGAGACTTAGATATTACTGGTGTTTGGCCGGAAAATGCAAAGGCCTTACTCGAACGGCCGTATGAGGCTGGAAAACATAGCATGGGACCAGATATGGGAGTGATTGCCTCAGGGTCTCTTGAAAACCTTCATCAGTGACACAAACGTGAAAGGCGGAGCCTTAGGGTCGAGGAGAGGTGAGAACCCCATGGTTTCCGGCAAGGGAGGTGGCCGGAGAAGGAGAGACAAAGCTCAAAGAAGGGGGGAAGGTTCTAGAGAGGCTCTCAGAGAGAGAGAGAGAGACGGTTCAGTGAGAAATGAGAGGGGGGAAATGAGAGATGGGGGGGGTATTTGTTTAGGGTTAAATTAGGTAAGGGTCGATTTGGGGCGTTGATTTGAAATAATCAACATGTCAGATTAAATGAGGGATTGGGTCGGGTATGCTAGGATTTTGGGCCTGGGTGATTTGGGTTATCTGGATTGGGTATTGGGCTGGTCTCAACTGGGTTGGGGTCAGATTTGATTTAGGCTAGATTTTAAATAGGAAGGGGCTAATTATTAAATACCCAATCAAATAGATAAAGAATTGATAAAAATAGCTAACAATTACATAAAATGAAAATAAGGCTAAATAGGTGAAATTAATGTAATTAACTAATATTAAAAATATAAAATGACTAAATATTTAATTAAAATGGTATAAAATTTACAATTAGGCTATAATTGCAAAATTATTGTAATCATAGCCAAATAAAGCCAAATTGGCTAATTTGTGAAATAATTAAATCCTAATAGGATTAAAATGATATATTGAGCTAGGAAATATTTTGAAATTATTGATAATATAATTTACAAATAATTATTGAATTTTAAAATACTGAATAAATTGGAAAATTATGGAAAAATACCAGTTATTATAAAAAGTGATTTTGAAGGCACATATGCAAATTTTAAAATAGTTTGAGAAACAATTGGGTATCAACACTTCAATTGGTCATCCTCGACTCTGATCTTTGAATGATACCTGTTGTGTACATCTGCCCAAACTACAACGGGATACTCGATTAAGTTTTGCTTCAACTGCTTTGAAGCTACCGAGCTTCGCTCATTCAAGCCTTGAGCGAAGGGTTGTACTGCCCAATCATCGAATTATTTCCATCCATTCCAATTGGAAGCGGGATACGAACTCCCTTAACATCTCATTTTCTCTTTGTTTGATTTTGAAGACGTCAGACTTCCTCGTAGCGACCTTGATGGCACAAGCATGTGCCTTCAAAGAAGAGTATGCCATCATGGAAAATGAATCTATCGAGTTCGGGGGAAGGTTATGATACCACATCATGGCCCCTTTGGACAGTGTTTCTCCAAAAATTTTCAATAAGACGGATTCAATCTTGTCATCTTTTAGGTCGTTCCCTTTCACATCAGAAGTGTAAGCAGTAATGTGCTCATTGGGGTATGAGGTCCCGTTATACTTTGGGAGATCGGACATTCTGAATTTCTTCGGGATGGGCTTCGGGGCCGCACTTGATGGGAATGGCTTTTGCACGAACTTTTTTGAATCTACACCCATCATAATCGGAGGTGCACCCAGGATCTGATCAGCCCTCGAGTCATAGGTCTCCACCTTTTTTTCGTTAGCTTCTATCTTCTTTTTGCCTGATTCAATCCTCTTCGTGAGGTCCTCGAGCATCTTCATAATAGCGGGGTGGGCTGCTGACCCGTTATTGCTTGACCTTTCTGGTGCCTGCTTGAGTCGAGGAGCTATTTCTGGTGATGCTGTGCTTGGAGTTCTCTGATGGATTTGTAGCTGAGTAATAGCCACCTATTGTGCTCGCAATCTCAAAAATGACATGAAGACTAACTTCCTATTCTTTTTGAGTAGGGGCTCTCTGTGCTTCATCCATGTCTTCTTCGCGCAACTTCTGTCTATATGAGAGATTACATCGACATGATGAGTGTTGCGCGATCCTTCATCAACGGGGATTTGCACTGGTGCCACTTCAGGGTTTTGCGGTGGTACACCGTCACCTGAAGCAGCTGTGTCGTTCTCTCCATGATCCTCAAGACCGTGTTTTCATGTGCGTTCACTGAGTTAGACATTTTCTGACCTGAAATTGAAGATTCTTGGACAATAAAAAGTGTAACGAATAACTTGTGTTTTTAGAAAACAAGAACCAAAACAATCAGTATTATTTTTAGCCCCACGGTGGGTGCCAAACTGTTTACCTGGAAAATGGTAATTACAATTATATTTGATTTTTTGGTTCTAACAATATGTGATATATTTTAATACTAGTTGTGTAGGCAGTAGATGATAAGTGAGAGGTAAAAAAAATGAGACAAAAGCGAAGGATAACAGAGTTATGGAAACCGAGCGATTATGAGACGGGGTCTCGAGCTTGGTCGAAATTTGGCCTCGAGGTTGAGCTCGAGGGCTTGACAGACGGCGGTCGATGAAGATACAATAGTATTGAAGGCCTCGAAGATGGCCTATTTGTGATCAATAATGAGAAATAAATGAAGAACAATTAATGAACACCTTAAATGAAAGGCAATAAATCAATGGAACAATTGTAGATAATGTTTGAGTTGGAGAGCAGAGAATGTTCTTGTTCTTGTATTGAATATCATGTATGTTACAAAATGACAAGGGTCCCCTTTATATAAGAGGGGGAATCCAAACATAGTACATGTGTAATTATTACAAAGATAAACAGCTGGTACATCCATTTAATGTCACTGTACGGACTTGTACTATATTTGCGGACATTGTCAGCTTTAACCACGTGCCTTTTGGGAATTTTTTGCTTGTCCATGGTGGTCTTCAATTTACACCGCCTCGGGGTCGAGCATGGAGAATCCTCGACATGCTTCCTCGATATTAAAACTCGAACTGCTTCGAGCCTTCTGAAGGCGGGCTATGGAGTGCCGTAATGATCATAAAATTGGGCTCTCCGATTTTAGCCGTATATAGTGTGACATCCTCGCCTCAAGATTCGACTCACAACTACCATGCCTTATTCACAATTCACTTACTTACTCTAACATGGAAGTCAACAACATCACCTTTATTTTATGAATCATGTGCCCTCACCCAATCAATGAGCTTAGTTCCACACACAATGAATTTTAAGAACATAGGAACTCCAGATAGACAAAATTCACTCGCTCTCAGAAATAACATTCATATGCCACAAATGATGCACCATAGGCTTGCCCGTAGTGTAATACTCTAATAATCGAGTTCATGCAATCTAAGATCAAATTAGGACTTTCATTGGTTGTAATGTAGGCTGCGGGTCGGGTAGTATACATTTGGATATGAGTGACTACACCTCCCTTAAGCACTTTAATACATATACTTTAATATAGAGCCCATACTTATGTCAAACCCAACATTCCACCTTTACTTCAATTTATATTACCCCATATTTCGTTAAGCACACCTATATCACTAGATACAATCATCAATACTTATTTTTCATACAATATACTATTGTCATTCATTTTATTTTCAAGTGGCTTCGATTTACTACTTTTTTTAATGCACCTTTCTCCATATTTCAATTTTTCCACTCAAAAGTAAACCCACCACCCTACACTTTGACCTTTTCATAATTCCTCACAATTCAAGTGATCATGAGAGGTGACAGGATTCAAATATATGGCCAATTAAAACAAAGGGGTATGGCTTGTAGTATGGTTACCAAAGAAATAGGATTATAGGCTCAACGAGATTAGCTATGATACATAATATTTAGGTGGGTAAACTTTATATGTATGGCTTAACAAAGAAACGCCTATATCACTTCCTAGACTGAACAATACTACTATTTCGCTTCGCACACACACGGGGAAAGTTCTAGACATCAAATACAATGCATATAATACATACAAAACCTCACTTAGACATGACACATAATTTACTCAGGATTGGTTTCATCGCGATACTCCATTCAAAGCAGTTAAGCAAAATCAAGAATCTACGATTTCAGGTAGTTATACTAGAGTCAAAGACCGAGCCAAAGCGTCACAACCATAGTACTAACTATTCTCAAGGCATAACAAACCTATGAGATATTCCTACAATTAAAGGCATAGCTCCGTGATCCCTACTCCTAAAAATTAAAACTAACTATACCCGCTTCAACTAAAAACCCTTAGAAAAGAATTGTGACCCAAAGTAAAACCAAGGGGGAATTACTACACTACCTACACAAAAAATTCTTTTTGGTATTTTCTTTAGAATTACTTCCCTCAAGAAAACTGTCTAGGAGATCCATCGTCGGGAAGAGTCCAAATTTTCTATTTTTTTTAAATATTCTATTTCTTTTTGTCTTTATTTTTCTATTTTCTAAATAACACTAAATAACTAAAACACATAGCCAAATAAATTACAAAACTAATACTAAAACACATACTAAAACAAAGCAAACAAATACTAAATAACTAAAATTAATATGTACAAGTCCCCACCCCACACTTAGATCATGCGTTGTCTTCCGTGCATGCAAGAAATGACAAAAAACAAAAAATGAGTAGGGTGTAAATAAAATCCCTAATCAAGCAGCGTCTTCATCCTTTGACGGTCTCCACTTTTCATCAGGTTCGTCCTCCTCATAATCATCATCTCCCTCACCATCTGACTGCTCTGGCTCAGCCTCAGACTGCTCCGGTGTTCTGATATCTTCATCATCAAGGAGTCTGTATCCATCTCCTAACCCAACCAGCAGATGGGCATGAGCATTGAGCGAGTACCGGTGCTCTATTTTAGTCCTCTCCTCATATGTGGCCGGGAGACCCCCTATCCGTAGCTGCAAATCCATCATCCCATAGAGATGGGCAATGAAACTATCATCACGCGCATTGCGCTCAGCGATTGTCAATGAGGGCGTGGCAGACTCGTCTTTCAGCCGGAGATTAGTGATGTCCGTTTGTCGGATGGGCTGATTGATGGTGTGGTCAAATTCAGGCTCCTCCCCAACCCCCTCATGCTTTATGAACTGAGTCAATAAATTAGCAAATGTCATTCGATCTATTTTCTTACTCGCCCTCACTGATGACATCTGGTAGCGGATCAGATGACCCACATTCACCCTTTGGCCATTCATAAGGAATTATAGCACACATGTCCTCTCACGGCTCACGAGCGTGTCATGATTGCACAGTAGGATCCGTGTGTTTATCAGTTTAAGCGACACCTGAGCCTTTGCCTTCATCTTCTTCTTAGGGAATCTCTTGTGATGGTTTGTTACCTTATCCCACACCTACACAGCCATAGAGTCGACACCACAGAGTGTGTGCCTCAACTCTCTATATGTAGGCGGGAGAATGAATTGATCTAATGGCTCCACCAGAACATTTGGTGCACCTACAAAGTCGCATATAGCCATGGCTGAAAAATCTATCAAATGTCCACGAATTGGCCCCAGCTGCTTAGTGTCATGTGGGTTAAACCCTGCATAGAATTGCCGGACTAGGTTGAGATTGATGTCCCCTGTGTTCTTAAAAACATAGCTTAACCCCAAATACCGGATGCCTCTCCAAATCGCCTGATACTTCGCTTTCAGGCAACGTTCTTGTATGGATGCTTCCGGATGGACATGTTTAGGCCTACAGTGCCTGTACTAATCCCTCGTATACGAGGATATGCTGTTTATGCCAAACTCCCATTTTCCTTGGTGTTGTGGACACATGGCAGCTACAGCCGCCACGACTTGTACTCCATTCAGACTAGAGGTAACTTCTCCCCCTTTTCTCTTCTTTGGAGGATGTGTAGAGGTCGCCTTTGCTTTAGTTTGGGCAGTTGATGTAGCCTTTTCTTTGCCTATGACTCTTTCGTGAGGAATCTTCATTCTTGGCCTCACCAGCCTAACGCCAGTGTTACATGGCTTTACCCACGTGTCACCAGCCTAAGGCCTGGTGGACTTGGCGTTAATCAGGCGTCGCTAGCCCCAACGCCAGCTTTGCCTAGCTTTGTCCTGGCGTCACCTGCGCCAGCGCCTGGTGTATGTCAGGTGACGCTGAAACCCTGCTCGACTTGCCCAAACTCACCTGCAAATTTGTTAGTACCTAAAAACAAAAAGAAAAATTCTAACTACACTGAAAATCAACTACGAATTGGGTAGCCTCCCAACGAGCGCCTTAGTTAATGTCGTGGCACGAAAAATACAACAGTCCAATGGGTTGCCTCCTATGAAGCACCTGATTTAATGTCGTGACACGATGCAGATAGTTGCACTTAAGGCTCGCTTAACCTTGGTGGCTCGAGCAAATGAGTCACCGACACTACTTTCGCATCTTCCATGCCCAAATAATGTTTTAACCTCTGCCCATTGGCTCTAAACATGTGAGAGTCATTTGATGCAGCAATCTCTATGGCTCCAGTTGGGTTAATCTCTACCATACTAAATGCTCCCGACCATCGTGACTTTAACTTACCCGGAAATAATCTCAACCTTGAGTTTTATAGGAATACCTTATCTCCGGGTTTAAAACTCCGCTCAAGAAAATTTTTATCATTCATTATTTTCATTCTCTCCTTGTATAATCTTGTGCTCTCAAAATCGTGGTAATGGAATTCATCAAGATCGTGAAACTCTGTGACTCTACTTGTGCCCGCAGCTTCTATATCGAGATTCAACTGCCGCAGTTCCCATAAAGCTCTATGCTCCAACTCCACTAGTAGGTGACATGATTTCCCAGATACCAATTTATATGGCGACATACCAACCGGAGTTTTGAAAGCGGTACGATAGGCCTAGAGTGCATTATCTAACTTTCTTGCCCAATCCGTTATTGTAGCATTCACAGTCTTTGTCAAAACACTCTTTATCTCTCTGTTAGATACTTCTACTTGCCCACTCGTTTTGTGGATGATATTGGGTGGCAACTTTGTGACGTACACCATACTTTTGTAACAGCTTTGTGAAGGCTCGATTACATAAGTGAGTGCCTCCATCACTGATTATCTCCCTTGGAGTGCCAAATCGGGTGAATATGTTTTTTCTCAAAAAGAAAATTACCCCCTTAGCATAATTAGTAGGGAGCGCTGCAGCCTCCACCTATTTCGAAACGCAGTCCATAGCTACCAGTATGTATTTGTTGCCATATGAGCTGACGAAGGGCCCTATGAAATTAATTCCCCACACGTCAAACACTTCTACCTCTTGAATTGGGTTCATAGGCATATCATGCCGACGAGAAATATTCCCAGTTTGTTGGCATTCGTCACAACCTTTCACCCATAAGTGTGCATTTTTTAAAATTGTCGGCCAGTAGAATCCTGATTCCAGCAATTTCGCAGTGGTCCTTACTCCCCAGAAGTGGCCACCATATGGTGATGCATGACAAGCCTACAAAACAGAAGATTGTCTATCTCGGGGATACATCTCCGGTTCATGTTATCAACACAAATCCTTAACAGGTAAGGCTCATCCCAATAATACATGTGACAGTCACGAAAGCAAATTTTCTTTTGAATAGAGGAAAGATTATAGGGGATAATACCGCTTGCCAGGTAGTTTGCAATGTCTGCATTCCATGGCGCCTCCTCCAATGTCACTACTAGAAGTTGTTCATTTGGCAATGTCTCAGTTATATCTTCTACCTCGACTTTCTTTTCAGCTCCCTCCAACCTTGAAAGGTGGTCTACCAGTTGGTTCTCTGCCCTTTTACTATCGTGGATCTCCAAATCAAATTCTTATAGCAAAAGGACCCAACGTACCAAGCGTGCCTTTGACTTCTTCTTTGCTATCAGGTACCTAAGTGCTGCATGGTCAGTACAAACAATCACTTTTGAACCAATCAAATAAGACATGAATTTGTCGAGTGCAAAAACTACAGCCTACATCTCTTTCCTAGTCATGGTATAATTGAGTTGTGCACCGCTTATTGTTCTTCTTGCATAGTAAATTCGGTGCACCGGTTTGTCCTTCCGCTGCCCCATGACTGCTCCTATAGCATAGTCACTCGTATCACACATGAGCTCAAACGGTTGCTCCAGTTGGGTGCAATGATGATTGGTGCAGTCACCAGTTTCCTCTTCAGCTCCTCAAATGCTAACCTACAGTCATCGGAAAACACAAAAGAATGTTCCTTTTCAAGAATTTACATAAAGGGTTAGCAGTTTTAGAGAAATCCTTTATAAAACGCATATACAACCCAGCGTGCCTAAGGAAACATCTTATTGCCTTGACTGAAGTGTGCAGTGGAAGCTTCTCATTCACGTCAACCATAGCATGGTCAATCTCAATACCCTTACTGGACACTCGATGCCTCAACACTATACTTTTTGTACCATAAAATGTAACTTCTCCCAGTTCAGTACTAAATTTTTCTCCACACACCTTTTCAACACTATTCTTAAATTGTGAAGACATTTTTCGAACGAATCCCCCACCACAAAGAAATCATCCATAAAGACTTCCATAATATCTTCAACCATATCAGTGAAAATGGCTAACATACACCTCTAAAAGATGGCCGGTGCATTGCATAAGCCAAACGACATTCTCCGAAAGGCAAAGGTTCCATACAAACAAGTGAATGATTACTTCTCTCTATCCTCAAAGGCTATGGAAATTTGATTGCACCCTGAATACCCATCCAAAAAGCAGAAGTGATACCTCCCTGCCAATCTATCCAACATTTGGTCAATGAATGGTAAAGGAAAATGGTCTTTCCAGGTGGTTGCGTTCAGTTTTCTATAATCCATACAAGTTCTCCAACCCGTAACTGTACGAGTCGAGATCAACTCATTAATCTCATTGGGCACTACAATCATTCCACCCTTCTTTAGCACACACTGAACCGGGCTGACCCAATTACTGTCAAAGATTGGAAGATGATTCCCGCATCTAACAATTGATCACTTCTTTCTTCACCACTTCTTTCATGTTAGGGTTCAACCTTCTTTGATGTTTTCTAGAAGGTTTGTGCTCATCTTCCAGTAGAATCTAATGCATACAAAATGCCGGGATGATCCCTTTAATATCTGCAATGGTCCAGCCAATTGCAGTCTTGCATTCCATTAACACTTGCAAAAGCTGTTCTGCCTACACATCTAACAAAGTGGATGAGATAATAACAAGTGAAGTGGATTTAGGTCCCAAGAAAGCATATCTGAGTGAGACGGTAACGATTTAAGCTCCAACTATGGTGGCTCTTCAGTTGATGGCTTAGCTGGAGGTGTTTTTCTTCCTTATAAGTGTAAGGGCTTGAATTCGTGCTCTATTTTCAAGTACCCTCGCCCTTCAAGGGCCAAAATCCACTCTGCCAAGTTTTCACCATCCATTTCTTCTAAGTTCATGAGGCATGCTGCGAAAGGGTCTTTTCCGTTCAGAGTCTCATTTTCCTCCTCCAACATCATATCAACAATTTCTATCAGAGAGAGGTTAGCAAACTCACTAGGTCGCCGCATATATTTCTGCACATTAAGCATTATCTCTTCATCGTTCAGTCTTATCTTTAGGTCCCCAGTTTTACAATCAATTAGGGATTTCCCTGTGGCCATGAATGGCCTTCCCAAAATTATGGGAATCTCCTCGTCAACCTGGCAGTCTAGAATGACAAAATCTGCTGGGAAAACAAACTTCCCCACCTATGCTAATACATCATCAAGGATACCAGAGGGCCACTTCACTGTCTGATCAGCCAGTTGTAATAACATAGACGTGGATCTAGCTCTTCCAATGCCTATCCTTTTGAAGATAGCCAAGGGCATCAAGTTTATGCTTTCCCCCAAATCACAAAGTGCCTTAGCAAACACATAGTTTCCTATTGTGCATGGGATTGTGAAACTCCCTGGATCAGACAACTTCTCAGATATGGGTCTTGTCACAACAACACTACATGTCTGAGTCAGTGTAACCATAGCCAAGTATTGAAAGTCGAACTTACGAGACATCAAGTCCTTCATCATTTTTTTCATAACCATCCATTTCCTTTAAGGCGTCAATCAATAGAATGTTCACTTTAGCTTCAACTTCTCCAATAATTTCTTATATTGCTCATCTTTTTGATATTTGGCCAATCTCTGGGGGAAAGGTGCTGGAGGCCGCTTCTTTGCAGTGATTTGATTTTGAACCTGCTCTGGCACTGTTTCTACTGCCTTCTCTTGCTCAGACTCAGTTTACTTTGTGACCTCTTTTTGTTTGCTTGTTTCAGCTGGCGCGTGTTGTACTGTCATATATGTTAACCATGTTGACTCATTGGCACAAGTGTTTGAGTAGGCCGGCTTTCACGAGCCATCTCTTTCTCCAGATCTAGGTCTCTACCATTTTGTAGACTCACTGTAATAAGATGTTTCGGGCCCTGTTCTTTTGGATTGACTTGTGTATCTGCAGGTAACGTCCGTTGGGGACAATTGTCTAGGGCCATAGAAATCTGTCCTAATTGAATCTCAGTACCCTTTATCACTGATCCATGCGTGTCTACCCTCTGTTGCATTTTTCCCGTGGACCCAATCAATTGTTGCAGTAGTATTCTGTTGACCCCAATTCTGACCACCTTGCCTCTTTATGATATTATTGGTTGTCACCTTCCGCACTCCACGAGCAAACATATGGTTGGTTAATGCATGGTGTACATAAGCCCCCATTAGTTGTGTGAACTATGCGAATCTGCTGCTTCTGGCCTGATTCATTAATCTTTTTGGTGAGGATACTCATTTGTGTCATTAGAATGTCCACATTCTCAGCTATAGAGTTGTTTGGGTTCAAAGCCACTGAGTGAACTACCGGAGTGATCGTAGAGGCTCTTGTGATCCATCCTGAGTTTTGGGCCATCTTATCAAGTTGGATCTTGCATTTTGCGAATGATTTACTCAATAATGCTCCACCTGTTGAAGCATCAACATTGGCCTTTAAGTTGTCAGGCAGTCCCATGTAGAATCTCTGCCCCAACATTTGATTTGGAATACCATGATGTGGACACTTAACCAGCATGACCTTGAACCTCTCCCACGTTTCTTGTAATGATTGTGTTGGTCTCTGCCTGTAGCTCAATTTATCATCAATCTGTTGGGCAGTTTTATTTGGTGGGTAGAATTTGTTTTAAAATTGCTTGACTAATTCCTCCCAAGTAGTGATGGAATTTATGGGGAGTGAATTAAGACAAGTTTTAGCTTCTCCTGTGACCAAGAATGGGAAAAACAAAAGCTTTATTGTGTCTGGTGTCACGTTAGGTTGCCTTTGCGTTAAACATATCGACAGGAAATTCTTCAGATGATGCTGAGGATCTTCAATGTGTGAACCTGAGAACAGTCCTTTGCTCAGCTACAAATGTAGCATGTTGTTTATGATTTGAAATTATTCCGCTTGTATTATGAGGGACTGCAATTGCTGTTGCTAGATTGTCCGCGGTGGGTTGTGCCCAATCATATAATGTTGTTTTTAGTACAAGAGGCACCACACCTCGATTGTTTGGTTCATTCTCATTGTTTCTGTTGTTGATTGAATTTTCTATTCCGTTAGCCATGTTTGGTTCAATTTGTTTTGTCAAGTTTCGTTGTTGTTTGCTTTTCTTGTTTGCACAATTTAGTGCCTTGAAAACTTTCTCAGGATCTACTAACACTTCGAGCAATTCACCAGTTCTTGAGGAGTTCCTAGGTATGCACCTGTAACACCCAAGACTACACTAAGAATTCTAGCACTTCTTTTGGCTGCAATTAATAACACTGTTAATTCCCCAGCAACGACGCCAATATTTGATCATGCCCAACTATGACTTATAAAAAGGACTAAGCGGTTGTTGCAAATATATTCTGGATAAGTACGCAGTCGAATCCCACAGAAAAGTAACCTATCAAACACAACTACTAGACTCGCACAAATACACGTAATCAATCTTCAGAAATATTTAAGTAACAATTTGGGTTTTTATTAAGAAATATTACGTAATTAAAATGCAATATTTAATAACTACGAACGAGTTGTAAGTAATAATTGGAATGATCTAAGGTTGTGATTTCCCCTATTGTCGGAATCTTTTCCACTACGTTATCTACAAATTTGCCTAAGTCTTATCTATAGACCATGAGCACTCTAACTATCGTAACTCTATCCTAAGTAATTACCACAATTTACTAGATATATTCTCCCGAGTTAAGATAGCTGGCATTAAGTACAGCTCATTCAGATCGCACCAAGGTTTCGTTATCCCTAATCCCACCTTTAAACCTCCGTCTTAATCCCTCATATACGTTTAGGAGTGATGTTGTTCAACAACTACCTAAATATTCACTCTCTCCCGAGTAATACATACTAAATAGGCACAGCTAATTGAGGGCCCTTCAATCAACCACAAGAATAATATAGTTGAGCAAATAGAGAAAATACTACGGCAAATTTATATTAACGTAACAAGAAAATCATCCTTCAATAGGTTCCATCAAAACCTTAGACAATGAATTTAGCTACTCACGATCAAAGAAAAAATATCCAAAGTTAGATTATGAATTTAGCTACTCATGATCAAAGTAAAAATATCCAAAGTATGTTGCATAATTAAAGTACAAGATAAAGATAAAGTGATGTAGAAATTGTTGACTCTAACTCCCGGCGGTTGTTCTATGAGATATGTTTGCCTATTCTTGCAAAAAATCTTTCAAGTGGCGTTTTTAGGTCTATTTATACGTGTAGGGAAAGACCTAAATATGTAGGCCAAGTCTTACTCAAACCCGAAAATGAATTAAGTCTTCAAAACTCGGATTGGACCTGGCCCTAGGCCTGGCGTCGCCAGCCTAACGCCTGATGAACCTGGCTCCAGGCCTGGCGTCGCCAGCCTAACGTCTGGTTCTGCTTAGCCATTGCCTTGCGTCGCCAGCCTATCGCCAGCTTTAAGCCTGACCTTTGCCTTGCAATGCCAGCCTAACGCTAGCTTCAAGCCTTGGTCCTCAGGTTCTCTCATTCACTGCTCCAGCGCACACTTTCGACTTGTAAGTCTCCTTCTTTTTTCTACTTTCATCTCCAATTCACCTACACATAAAATGGACCCTATTACACACAAATAAGGTGTACTTTATCATTAAAGAGTATAAAAATACAAGGGGAATAATGTGCTAAACCATGAATTATAGCCACACATCATTGTCCTACTGGTACCTCCAACTATCTGGTATGTAAGTGAAACTCTACTTCAAATTTTCAGCATTTTGAGAAGTGTTAAAGGTGTATGTGATGCATGGTTTTATAAAAACTTAAAACAATTTGTAAATTTCACGACTAGTACTAAAGAAATTTGTTGAACATTCATTTACATTATTAAGAAAGGATACAATAGACGGGCAATGACATCAAGAGCGAATTTTAATAAATGATCATTTATAGTGTAGTATTTTTACAAGACAAAAAGTCATAATCACATAGTAATATTATTATTCATATTGATATGATTAATATAAATTAATAAGATTTTAGTTATGTGTTTGCAATATATTATCTTGGATCTTGTTGTAAAAAACTTTATTTACTAATATAAAATTTGAGTAGTTTAATTCAAAGCTCTAAAATGTTCCTACTATTAAAAGGTAACTGTCTTTTTTGTTTCTTTTTGGTATCAAGTTTTTGTATTTTTTTAAGAACGTCAATATTGTCAAAGTGAAAATAAAATTATAAAATAAAATTAAAATTTATCAGTCCTTAATTTTTGTTACAAGGGAGGATTTCATTGATAATTACGAAAATACAGGAGACGTTCAAGTTATATTGCTGTCACGACCCAAAACCAACCCAGTCGTGATGGCACCTATCGTGGAACTAGGCAAACCTACACACTCTTAACCAATTTGATTCCTCATTTAAAATATAGATAACAACCTTTCTTAAACTAAATATTTTGAACAAAAGATACATAAAAGCAAAAATGAGGAAAAATAAATCCCAACAACGGGTGTCACTAAGTAATGAGCCATACTACAACTATTCCAAAACTTATCAAGACAACATTTGTCTGGGAAATAGATAACAAAATACACAAAGGAAGATAGGGGACTAGAAAGGCGGGTCTGCGATCGCCAAACATCTACCTCGCTCTCTCCGAAGATGATCCGCAACAAAATGATCAACGATCGCTATCGTGGCCATGGATACCTGGATCTACATACAAGGTGCAGGGGGTAACATGAGTACACCAACTCAATAAGTAAAAAGCCCAAACTATGGGCTGATAGGTAGTGATGGAATAAACCTCAACAATTATAACAAAATCGATCTAGAGAAACGTATGCATGCTTTCAATTAACTAGACATCTCAAAGTAATAAGATAAGTACAGATCTGAACAGTTTAAGATATATAACTCAACTTCTTCTACATGCCAATGCATCAACTGTATGAAATGCACAACGTGCTCCCCCTCTCAAATGCTTGTCCACTCAGTACTGTATATGGATCGCATGGCCCAAGGAAGATCCATCCCGGAATATATACATATCTGGAAGCAGTCACTAAGTACTTAGGAAGGCCAACCCAGCCCTATGGAGAAGATCTATCTCCAGATAATGGTAATAACCTCACAACTACTCGGTATTGGAAGATCCATCCTAGAATATATATACATCTCTGACATTAGTCACTTAGTATCGAGGAAAGCCATTCCATCCTCATGGAGAAGATCCATCCTAGAATATATATACATCTCTGATATTAGTCACTTAGTACCGAGGAAAGCCATTCCATCCCCATGGAGAAGATCCATCTCCAAGTATAAATACTTCGAACAAGATCCATGTCCAGGGAAGATCCATCCCTTAATAATATCACTACGCTTACTGGGGGTGTGTTACAGACCCCGGAGGGGCTCATACAACCCAAGCGCTAAAATAATCATGAACATATCCGCTGCGGCGTGTAGCCCAATCCCATAACTGTCACTCATCATCAGGCTCTCGGCCTCACTCAGTCATCACTCTCCTGTCTCATGCACACGGGCTCACAATGCCATGAACTAGCCCGAAACATTGATATGATGTGCTAAATAATAACAACCGAGACTGGGACATGATATGATATGCATAAACAAGACTTAGTATATAATATCAATGAAATAAATGAGATGAGAGAAAGAAACGACCACTCGGGTATCAACAGTATTGGAGTGAAGCCTTAACATAATATCTAGCATGATTTGTAGCATATTTACTTAATCACATTGCTAGAAACATGTATATGAATAAGAAGGAATCATTAAGCGGTGCCATGGAATGAATCCGTCTATAATTATCACGCTACACGCTCGCACGCCCGTCACATGGCATGTGCGTCACCACAATTCTAATCACATAACACATAGTTAAGGGGTTTCGAACCCTCAGAACCAAGTTTAGAAGCGTTACATACCTCAATCAAGCTGAAACCCTGCTCCACAATGCCTTTGCCACTAGACTCAACTACGAAACACTCTGAATCTAGCCAAAATCAATACATTATCATCAATATATGCTAAAGGAATGAAACCCGCATGAAAACTATTGAATTAGACAAAAAATCCCGAATTTGGTCAACCCGCCTCCCAGGCCCACGTCACGACATCCGATAAAATTTACAAAACTAGGAAACCCATTCACTTCCGAGTCCACCCATACCAATTTTAGCAAAAATCCGATTTCGAATCGACATTCAACTCTCAAAATCCATTTTATGAAGTTTCTACAATTTTTCCCAAATTTCCACCCCAAAGTACTAATTAAATGACAAAATCAGTGATATATTCATGTATTTTAGCCAAATTCGAGTTAGAATCACTTACCCTGATGAATTTCTTGAAAAACCTTCGAACAATCGTCACCGCCCGAGCTCCTTAGGTCAAAATTTGAAATAAAACTCTGAACCCCGTATTTATAGTGCACCCCTCGGATCCTCACTTCGCTGACTGCCAAAACCTACCGGCCCCGCACTTGCCTCTCTGCGGTCCGCGAAATTCTCACAGCGGCCGCGAAAGTCTCCATCTCCTACGGTCGCAACCAATCTTCTGCTGTCCGTGCCAGCCTCCACCGCTGACAGCGGAATGTTGCTGCCTCTGTGGAATTCCACCTCTTTCCGCGCCACTTCTGCGCGGTACGCACTCCCCAACTTCAGAGATCCAACACCAGCAACATCAACTGTTGTTTTCAACATCTAATTTCATCTGATAACCGTCCTAAACATACCTGAGGCCCTCGAGACCTCAACTGACCTCACCAACACATCCCATAACATCATTCGAACTTAGTAAAACCTACGAATCACTCACAACAACACCAAAATATCTAATCAAACTCGAATTCAAGCCTAAGAACTTATAATTCCTAAATTCTACCAACAATGCCAAAACCAATCAAACCTTGTCTGAGTATCCTCAAAATTTGCACACAAGTCAAATATGACACCGTGGATCTATTCCAACTTCCTGAATTTCATTCCGACCCGGATATCTAATTTTCCACTACTGACCGGAAATTACCAAATTTCTAATTTTGCCAATTCAAGCCTTATTCTACCATGGACCTCCAAATAACATTATGAACACGCTCCTAAGTCAGAA
This sequence comes from Nicotiana paniculata, assembly GCA_005239505.1. Classification (NCBI taxonomy): domain Eukaryota; kingdom Viridiplantae; phylum Streptophyta; class Magnoliopsida; order Solanales; family Solanaceae; genus Nicotiana; species Nicotiana paniculata. The sequence continues at coordinate 134,659 of ML362196.1, forward strand.
ATCATCTAACGGAGCTAACAGAACCAAAAAAAATTCCCATCCGAGACCGTTTACTCATAAGTCAACATCAATTCCTAAATAAGACACTAAGTGTCTCATTCTACTCCAAAACAACTCCGAATCCTAGCCAACCAACTCGATGCCACATAATGAAGCTAAACAACTCATGAAGAAGCATAAATAGGGAAAACGAGGCTATAACTCTCAGAACGAAAGGCCGGGTCGTTACATCCTCCCCCTCTTAAACAAAACGTTCGTCCTCGAATGAGTCTAAAAACATACCTAGAGCCTCGAATAGATGTGGATATCTTCTCCGCATCTCCGACTCCGTCTCCTAGGCGGCCTCCTCCACTGGCTAGCCTCTCCACTGCACTTTCACTAAAGCTATATCCTTTGATCTCAAGTTTCGAACCTACCGATCCAAAATAGCTATCGGCGCAACATCATAAGTCATATCACCCCCCAACTAAACCGTGCTGAACTCCAAAACCTGGGACGGGTCCCCAACATACTTCCGAAGCATGGAAACATGAAGCACCGGATGCACCCTCGACAAGCTGGGTGGAAAAGCAAGCTCATATGCCGCCTCCCCAATCCTCTGAAGTACCTCAAAAGGTCCAATGAACTGGGGGCTAAACTTTTCCCTCTTCCTAAACCTCATAACACCCTTCATGGGTGATACCTTTAGCAAACCCTTCTCTCCAACGATGAAAGATACATCCCGGACCTTCCTGTCCGCATAACTGTTCTGCCTACACTACACCGTGCGAAGTCGCTCCTGAATCAATTTCACCTTATCTAAAGCATCCTGCACCAAATCTATACCAAAGATTTTACCTCACCCGACCAAAACCATCCAACTAGGGATCTACACCTCCTCCCATATAAAGCCTCGTACAGAGCCATCTGAATACTCGACTGATAACTATTATTATATGCAAACTCTACGAGTTGCAGAAACTGGGCCCATGAACCCCCAAAATCAATGACACAGGCGTGCTACATGTACTCTAGTATATGAATAGTGCGCTCGAACTGCCCGACCGGAGTACCCAACTCCCGCTGCACGACCCTCCAAAATTGCGATGTGAACTGAGTACATCAATAAAAAATGATGGAAACTGGGACGCCGTACAAACGAACAATCTCTCGAATATATATCTCAACCAACCTCTCTGAAGTGTATGTAGTACCAACAAGAATGAAGTGCGCGGACTTGGTCAGTCGATCTAAAATAACCTATATATCATCGAACTTCCTCGAAGTCTGTGGCAGCCCAACAACAAAGTCCATGGTGATCCGCTCCCACTTCCACTCTGGAATATCTAACCTCTGAAGCAAGCCACCCGGTCTCTGATGCTCATACTTAGCCTGCTGACAGTTGAGATATCGAGCTACAAACCAGACTATATCCTTCTTCATCCGCCTCCACCAATAATGCTGTCGCAAATCCGGGTACATATTCGCGGAACATGGATGGATGGAATACCGCGAGCGGTGGGACTTCTCAAGAATTAACTCCCGAAGCCCATCCACTATAGGCACACATATCCGGCCCTGCATCCCCATCACACCGCCATCATCAATAGTCATCTCCCTAGCATCACCTCGCCAGACCTTATCTCGAAGAACGAGCAAGTGTGGGTCATCATAATGGCGCTCCCTGATACGGTCATAAAGAGAAGACCCGGAGGATATGCAAGCTAACACCCGACTAGGCCCGAAATATCCAATCTCACAAGGTGGCACGCTAAGGCTTGAATATCCAATGCCAAAGGACTCTCAACTGCCTGAAGATATTCCAAACTCCCTATACTCTCTGCCCAATGACTTAAGGCATCGGCCACAAAATTGGCCTTTCCCGGATGGTATAGAATACTAATATCATATTCCTTGACCATCTCCACTAATTGGTTTTTCTGCTTAAACAGATGCTGCAGACTCCGGTTATCAGTATAAATCTCACAATGGACTCCATACAAATAATGACGCCAAATATTTAAGGTGTGAACAATGGAGGCTAGCTCAAGATCATGCACCGAATAATTTTTCTCATGGGTCTTCAATTGACACGAGGCGTAGGCAATCACCCTATCCTCCTGCATCAAACCAATGCCTATCCTCGAGGCATCACAATATATGGTATAAGAACCTGAAGTTGATGACAGAACTAACACTGGAGTTGTGGTCAAGGCAGTCTTGAGTTTCTGAAAGCTCTCTTCACACTAGTCCGACCACCTGAATGGAGCACCCTTCTTGGTCAATTTGGTCAAGGGAGAAGTAATAGACTAAAATCCCTCCACAAAGCGACGGTAATATCCCGCCAAACCAAGGAAGCTCCTAATCTCCATATCCGAGGACGGTCTAGGACAACTCTGCACCCCCTGTATCTTCTTTGGATCCACCTGAATATCCTCACTAGACACCACGTGTCCAATGACTGCTACCGAGTCAATCCAAAACTCACAGTTGGAGAACTTGGCATAAATCTTCTCCTCCCTCAATCTCTGTAATATATAACCCTCAAATGCTGAACATGGTCCTCCTGGTTATGAGAGTACACCATGATGTCATCAATGAACACCATCATGAAGGAATCTAAATATGGATGGAATACAATGTTCATCAAATGCATGAATGCTGCTGAGGAATTGGTCAGCCCAAAAGACATCACCAAGAACTCATAATGGCCATAACGGGTCCTGAAAGCTGTATTAGGAATATCCTAATCCTGAATGTTCAACTGATGATACTCAGACCTCAAGTCAATCTTAGAGAACACCCTCTCTCCCTGAACCTGGTCAAATAAATCATCAATGCGAGGCAAAGGATACTTGTTCTTGACTGTGACCTTATTCAATTGCCTATAATCAATACACATTCTCATGGAACCAACCTTCTTCTTCACAAATAAAACTGGTGCACCCCAAGGTGACACACTAGGCTGAATAAACCCCTTATCTAGGAGTTCCTGAAGTTGTTCTTTCAGCTCCTTCAACTCCGCCGGCGCCATATGATACGGAGGAATAGAGATAGGGTGAGTTCCCGGCACCAAATCAATACAAAAATCGATGTCCCTATCAGGCCGCATGCCCCGGCAGGTCTACAGGAAACGCATCCGACAAATCACGAACCACGGGAACAAAATCAATAGTGTGAGTCTTTGCACCGACACCCCTCATAAAATCTAAAAAAGGCAGGAAACCCTTCTCACCCATATGCTGAGCCTTTAGGTACGAAATCGCCCTACTAGGAACATAATCTATGGAACCACTCCACCCAACCCTCGGAAATCCCTGCATCGCTAAGGTCACGGTCTTACCATGACAATCAAGAATAGTATGACATGGGAATAACCAATCCACGCCCAATATCACATCGAAGTCAACCATACTAAGAAATAACAAGTCCACTCTGGTCTCCCGACCCCCAATAGATACTACACATAACCGATACATACAGTCCACAAAAATAGTACCGCCTACAGGAGTAGGCACATGAACATATGTAACTAAAGACTCACGGGTCATCCAAAAAACGAGCATAAGATGAAACATATGAATATGTGGAACCGGGATAAAATAAGACCGAGGCACCTCAGTGACAGACTGAAACAATACCTATAATCATGGCATCTGAAGTGATAGCGTCTGGTCTGGATGGAAGTGCATAAAAATGATCTTGACCACCACCGGATCGACCTCCCTCTCTAGGGAGACCCCTAGCCGCCTGACTCCCACCCCTAGCTGGCTGGGAGGGTGGTGAAGTAACTGGTGTTGAAGCTGAAGACTGACTCCTTAGCTGGGATGAACTACCTGCAAATCGGGGACAAAATCTCTTGATATGATCGGGATCTTCACACTCAAAAGAACCTCTCCCGGCAAATGGCGGTGGGGAATGAAGGATGCCCCAAGCACTGGGATACCCACTAGAAGAACCAGGCACTGATGAACCCTGAGTTGATGGTGCATGAGTCAAACTCTGAGCTGGAAGGACACTAAGAGATGAATAGTCCTGATGAGAACTGTGAGAACCGTGTCCCGATACTATGCTATGGTGACCTGGACGTGCTGACTGAGCAGGCTTGAATGGACGGCCTCTGTCATGTTGAAACTGCCCTCCAGAAGGAACACCACCAAAACTACTAGATCCCCGAGGCCTCTTGGACTCCCTCTCAACTCGCTCCTAGTAACGAACTGACTAAATCTCTTGGGCGATGTCTACCACCTCCTCAAACGTAGCACCATACACCCTCTGTCTAGTCATAGGAATCCGAACCTGATATGAGAGGCCATCCACGAACCTCCTGACCCTCACCCTGTCTGTAAAAACAAACCAAATAGCATGATGGGCTAGCTCTAAAAACCTCATCTTATACTGCGTCACATTCATATCATCCTGATGCAACTGCTCGTACTGCCTCTGCAGCTCCGCCCTGGGGGACTATGGCACATACACTTCCACAAAGAGAGCGGAGAACTACTGCCAGGTAAGGGGCGCTTCACCAATAGACCTACGCCTCTCATAAGCCTCCCACCAACTAAAGGCAGCTCCCGAGAACTAGAAGGAAATAAATGAGACCCTACTGGTCTCCAAAATACCCGTCGTATGAAAACTCCTCTGGAACTTGTCCAAGAAACCCTGGGCATCCTCGCCCTCTGCACCGCTGAAAGTCATAAGCTAAAGTCTACAAAATCTCTCTAACCTACATTGCTCATCATCAGGCACGACTGGAACCACATAATCCTGAGCAGCAGCAACCGGCTGGGCTGGAGATGCCCCTGGTTTCTGAAGTCCCTAAATGACCTGCTCCGATATGTGAGCGGCAGGAATCTGAGTGCCTCCCCCGGCCTGAGAAGTAGTTGCGGCCTGAGTAACCGAGACCGCCTGAGCCAGGCCAGTGTATACTGATAGAATTTGGGCCAAGGCCTCCGAAAGGATAGGAATCACAATAGGCGCAGGAGGTGCCTGAGCTGGTCCAGATGTAGCATATGCGGCTGCTGCGCGGGCTACACCCCTCCCTCTACCACGGCCTCGACCTCTAATGGGCCAAACTGGTGGCTTTCACCCTGTCTGGTGCATGTGTCCTCATCATCTGTGAGAGAATGCAACAATAGAAGTTTAGTCACCAGAAGTAATGGATTCGCACAACAAGAATTCAAGAATGTGAGATTTTTTTCCTAAAGGTTCAGCAGCCTCTCGAAGATAATCACAGACATCTCCGTACCTATCCGCAAGACTCTACTAAACCTCCTCATGACTTGTGAGACCTATCTAACATAGGCTCTGAGACCAACTTGTCACGACCCAAAACCAACCCGGTCATGATGGCGCCTAACGTGGAACTAGGAAATCCTACACACTATTAACAGATTGGATTCCTCATTTAAAATATAGATAACAACCTTTCTTAAACTAAAATTTTGAACAAAAGATAGATAAAAGGAAAAATACGGAAAAATATATCCCAGCAATGGGTGTCACTAAGTCATGAGCCACACTATAACGTTTCCAAAATTGATCAAGACAACATTTCTCTGGGAAATAGCTAACAAAATACACAAAGGAAGACAGGGGAGGAGAAAGGCGGGTCTGCGATCGCCAAGCAGCTACCTCGCTCTCTCCGAAGATGATCTGCAGCAAATGATCAACGGTCGCTACCGTGGCCTGGGATACCTGGATCTGCATACAAGGTGAAGGGGGTAACATGAGTACACCAACTCAGTAAGTAACAAGCCCAAACTATGGGCTGATAGGTAGTGACGGAATAAACCTCAACAATTATAACAAAATCGATGTAGAGAAACGTAGGCATGCTTTCAGTTAACTAGACAACTCAGAGTAATAAGATAAGTACAGATCTGAACAGTTTATGATATATAACACAACTTCTTCTACATGCCAATGCATCAACTGTATGAAATGCACAACATGCTCCCTCTCTCAAATGCGTGTCCACTCAGTACTGTATATGGCTCGCATGGCCCAGGTAATATCCATCCCGGAATATATACATATCTGACAGCAGTCACTCAGTACTGAGGAAGGACAACCCAGCCCTATGGAGAAGATCCATCTCCGGATAATGATAATAACCTCACAACTACTCGGTAATGTATATGGCTCACACGGGCCAGGGAAGATCCATCCCAGAATATATATACATCTGTGACATCAGTCACTCGAGACCGAGGAAGGCCATTCCATCCCCATGGAGAAGATCCATCTCAAGATATAATTACTTTGGAAAAGATCCATGTCCAAGGAAGATCCATCCCCCAATAATATCACTGCGCTCACTAGGGGTGTGTTATAGAATGCGGAGGGGCTCCTACATCCCAAGTGCTAATATAATCATCAACATAACTCCTATGGCATGCAGCCTGAACCTATAACCGTCACTCATCATCAGGCTCTCAACCTCACTCAGTCATCACCCTCCAGTCTCACACACACGGGCTCACAATGCCATGAAATAGCCCAAAATATTGATATGATGTGCTAAATAACAACAACCGAGACTGAGAGATGATATGATATGCATGAACAAGGTTGAGTATAGAATATCAATGAAACAAATGTGATGACAGCAAGAAACGACCACTCGGGTCTCAACAGTACCGACGTGAAGCCTTAACATAATATCTAGAATGATTTGTAGCATATACATAATCACATTGATAGAAACATGGATATCAACAAGAAGGAATTATTAAGCGGTGCCATGGAATGAACCAAGCCATAATTCTCACGGTGCATGCTCGCAAGCCCTTCACTTGGCAAGTGCGTCACCACAATTCTAATCACATAACTCATAGTTCAGGGGTTTCGAACCCTCAGAACCAAGTTTGGAAGCGTTACCTCAATCAAGCAGAAACCCTACTCCGCAATGCCTTTTCCACTTGACTCAGCTACCAAATGCTCCAAATCTATCCAAAATCAATACATTATCATCAATATATGCTAAAGGAATGAACCCCGCGTGAAAACTATGAAGTTAGTCCATCAATCCCGAATTTGGTCAAACCTGGCCCCCGAGCCCATGTCACGAAATTTGGTAAAATTTACAAAACTAGAAAAATCATTCACTCCCGAGTCCAACCATACCAATTTTATCAAAATCCGACTTCGCATCGACATTCAACTCTCAAAATCCATTTTATGAATGTTCTACAATTTTCCCCCAATTTTCCACCCCAAAGTACTTATCGAATGATAAAATAAGTGATATATTCATGTATTTTAGCCAAATCCGAGTCAGAATCACTTACCCCTATGAATTTGTTGAAAACCTTCGAAAAGTTGTCACCACCCGAGCTCCTTAGGTCAAAATATGAATAAAACTCTGAACCCCGTATTTATAGTGCACCCTTTTGATCCTCACTTTGCTGACCGCCAAAAGCTACCACCCCCGCGCTCGCCACTCCGCGGTCCGCAGAATTCTCATCGCGGCCGCGAAAGTTTCCAGCTCATGCGGTCGCGACAAATCTTCCGCTGTCCGCGCCAACCTCCACTGCTGACCGCGGAATCTTTCTACCTCCGCGGAATTCCACCGCTTTCCATGTCACTTCTGTGCGGTCCCCGCTCCCCAACATCAGAGATCCAACACCAACACCATCAACATCAACTACTTTTTCAACATCTAATTTCATCTGATAACCATCCTAAACATACTCGAGGCCCTCGAGAATTCAACTGACCGCACCAACACATCCCATAACATCATTCAAACTTAGTCGAACCTACAAATCACTCACAACAACACCAAAACATCAAATCAAACTCGGACTGAAGCCTAATAACTTATAACTCCTAAATTCCACCAACAATGCCGAAACTAATCAAACCTTGTCCGAATATCCTCAAATTTTACACACAACTCAAATATCACACCACAGATCTATTCCAACATGAAATTCCATTCCGACCTCGATATCTAAATTTCCACTATAGACCGGAAATCGCCAAATTTCTAATTTCACTGATTGAAGACTAATTCTACCACGGACCTCTAAATAACATTCCGAACACACTCATAAGTCAAAAATCATCTACGGAGCTAACTGAACCAAAAAAATTCCCATCCAAGACCGTTTACTCATAAGTCAAGATCAGGTTGACTTTCAACCTTAAATTCCTTAATAAAAAAAGACAAAGTGTCTCATTCTACTCCAAAACTACTCTGAATCCTAGCCATCCAACCCGATGCAGCATAATGAAGCTAAACAACTCATAACAAAGCAGAAATGGGAGAAATGGGGCTATAACTTTCGAAACGACTGGCCGGGTCGTTACAATTTCTAGTGCCAATAAAATCTAAGTGAATTTTCTTGAGGGTAAAAGGGGGGGGGGGAGGGTTCTTCAAAAAATACGATTGGGTGTGATGGTCGCTCCGTGTTTAATTTTTTGAATTTAGCCCACGCGTCCGCCACTCCATTGCTTTCTCTCATTGTGTGATTAACTTGTTGGATGTTGAGTTTCTAGATCATTAACCTATAGGAGGTTAGGAGTTGTGAGAATCTTGGACTACCAGCTTGAAGTATTTGGAGTAAGACCTATGAGTCTGTTTTGACCATTAATGGATGGAGGCTTCTATCGATAGCAATAGTAAGCCCATGATACAGTGCTAGTAGTTCTGCTTATAGGACATTTGTACTTGGTATGTGTGTTGCAAATGAGTTTATAATGAAGTAGTGATGTGTTGGGTTATAGGCCCTGTCAATGTTGAGTTTACAATAAGGTGGTATAGGTTTAGTCCAAGGAATAATTTCTCTCTTACCTGTGATTTTGTTGCTAGGGTTATTTGTTAAGTAATATTCTTGGGATGCTAGTGAGATAATTGAGGTGGGGTCAATTTGGTGATTTTTGTTTTTGAAATGATTATTATTGCGTTTTAGCCATAGTTGTCACAGTAGGATGGGAGTTAGAATGAAAGATAGTAAAATAGTGTTGGAGTTTATTTGAATTTGCGTATGTGAGGTGCATATTTTGTGTATCCAATTTATGTGGTTAGTTGAAGGTGTTCTTATATGGAGGTGGTTCCACAAGTCTTTTGCTGGTTTACACGGTAGAAAAATGTGTGGGATGTCCTCTCGTATATTGATACAGTTCGGGAAGTGGCGGTTGTTAGAGATTTTTCTATGGTATAGAAATATTTTGGTTGGGAGTTTCTCATGTGCAAGAAGCCATAAAAAATACTTTATTTTTGGTAATGTGGTTAGTTTCCAAATCCAATTATTAGGAAATTTTTTTTTACACAGGTGGTCTTGATATAGTATATATAGATAGGTTGAGGAAGTGGTAAACGATCCATCGTTAGAATGGTGCCACTAGGATGTATCATCTTATTATTGGGTTGTAAGGATGGGGGTGTTTTGAATGAGGGATATGATTTGAGGGGGAAGTAGAAACGAAAGATTGGAGGTGTCCTATGTCGAGTGCGAGATCAGTTGTGCCACTGGTATATAGAGTTCGTGTTTTGGAATAGGTTCATGGATTAAGTGTCTGAGAGATAGGTTGTTAGCAATCCAGTGATCAGTCCAAAGATTTATGTTTTTACCATTGGTTATGTTCCAACTGGTTCCTGATCGGTAATAGTCGATGTTTTTAATCATGCTTTTCCAAAGTAGGAGTCATTAAGGCGAGTTTTTTGTTTGTATAAATAATTTTGGAAAGAACTTGCGGGTGGTCATATTTTGCTGATAAAATAGCTATCCAAGGAGAGTAATTAGGGTGAGTATAGCGCCAAAGAAGGTTTGTTAGCATGGCTATTTTTTTTTGGATAACTTTTGTATTCCTAAGAACCCTTATGATTTTGGCGTGGTTATTTTATCCCAATTAATTAAATGCAGTTTGCGTTTTAGATCAAATGAGCCCCATAGGAAGTTTCATTGGATTTGTTTAAGTTTGTGTATTAGTTTGGGTGGTAGTAGATTAATTTGCATTGCATATGTGGGAATTGGGTTTAGTACTGATGTGATTGAGGTTGTTCTTCCCACCAGAGTGAGGAATTTTGATCTCCAACCTGTTAGTTTTGAGGTAACTCGATCAATAATGTATTGGTAATCAGATATTTTGGGTTGGGTATGCGTGATTGGGTGTCCTTGTCTTATACCTCTAGATGGTTGGAAGAGGGGGTATGAGTACCATTAATGTTTATGGATATGGAGGAAGATGTAACACAAGACATTATGGGGTTAATCAGGGGTAGCCGAAAGCGCAAGTGTGGAAGGGAAAAGTGGATAAAGGATCATTTTAATCGATCAAAAGCTTTTTCGAGGTCTATTTTTATCATCATATTTCCTTTTTTACTTGTTGTTTTTTAACGGAGTGAATGATTTGTTGAACAAGGATGATGTTGTCAGCTCCCTTACAGACCTTTAGGAAGCTGCTTTGAGTTGGATTGATTAATTTGGGAATAAGGGGTTTAATTCTATATTAACGATGATCTTAGTAATGATCTTATAAATTGTATTGGACAGGACAATTGGTCTGTATTGATGTATGATTTCTGGAAAGATGGTCTTAGGAATTAGAATTATATTAGTTTTATTAATTTCGGGATGGATTGTGGATGTATGGAAGGCTTGTTGGCAGGTATGGATTGCATCTTGCATTGTTTCAGACCATAATTTTTGGAAGAAAATTAGGTGAAGGCCATCCGCCCCAGGAGCTTTGACTGGTTTGAATGGGTTAACTGAATTTATGATCTCTAAAGTAGTTAGGGGTCTTTGTAGTGCTTGAATATTATCATTTGTAAGTGAGTTTGAGAAGGTAGGTATAAATTCGTTTTGGCATTGTGTTAGTTGAGTAGTAAAGAGGTTTTGGTAGTAAGTTAGGATTGTATCGCGAATAGTTTAGATGTCAAAAGTCCAATTTCCTAGCGAGTCATGGAGACTAGGAATTCTATTTTGTCTACGTCTTATTATTGCGAAGAGATGGAAGTAGAATGTATTTGCATCTCCGTCATTTAGCCATTGGACGCGAGATTTTAATTTCTAGTATTCTGTTGCATATTTTGAAGTCCTCTTAACCAGGCAATTAGTATTTTTTTTTATAAAAAATATTTCCAAAAGTGTGAATGTTCAATTATTTAGCTAGGTTAGTGATACTTTTTAGCCCTTTAGAGTAATCTTATTCTTCTAGCCAAGTGTTTGCTACAACATATTGGAATTGTGGGTGTTGTAGCCACATTATTTCAAATTTTAAAGTTGGAGTGGGTTTGGAGTAAGATTTGGTTAAATTTAGGATTAAAGGGCAGTGGTCGGAGTGTGTAAGTGCTAGATGCTTAACAGTTGAGTCTTGAAATAATTCTAGCCATTTTGGTGTTGCCATAGAATGTGTCCAGTCTTTCCGTGATAATAGTATTGGAATAGTTTTTGTTGTTGTTAAAATTAGGCTTATTAGTCCAGGTGAATCTAGGCCCTGAGAATCCTTGGTCCACCATTTTAATATTGCTAAGGCATTTATTGAATGTCGATGTTTTTTTTAAGTTAATAGGTGCTCCTCCAATTTTTTCACTAGAAATGGAGACTTTATTGAAGTCACCACATATGAGTCATGCACAGTTGTAGTGTTCATGCTTACTAACCTCCCCTGATGGGCATCTCCATAAGTTGAATCCCACTTGGAGGTGGTTATTCACAAATGAATCTTTCGATTCAACATTTTGACTCTAGAAGAAGTTATAGTCGTTAGTAGACTTTTTGGGATATAATTTCATGTTTTCTTTTGGGTCTTTGTTATCAGGCTAAGTTGAGAGTACTATTGTGCTTCTCAAACGGTAGGAATTTGATATGGTTTGGTTCCGTAAGAAGACAACATCATTCAAGAGTAGCCTCAAACTATGAATTTGTGCATTTCGTTATTTATGTGTATGTTTGTTTACTAGTCTCTATTGCTCGTGCGTTGCACAAATATTTTCAAGTCAAATATGGCACAATTAATACAAAGGATAATAAACTTTAATCGCATATTTGTTCTAGCAATAACATTTATTAGAGTAATAAAATAACTAATCAATGTATATAATAAATTAATACAATAAATAAACCATTATTTGAATTCAACACGTAATTGGCCATTGTTTGTCACGACCCGAAATTCCACCTTCAGGTCGTGATGACGTCTAACATTTAACCCGCTAGACAAGCCATTGTTTTGGTTAAGTTTACCTGTTTGCAATTGAAATAATAATAATAACTAGAACAAGTATGATTAAAAAATGCGGAAGACTACTAAATTCAAGAATTTTAACGATGAATCTCATAAAACATTCCTCAATTACATCCCAGAAACCGGTATCACAATCTCACGAACAGTCTAAGATTTTTTCTAAATACAATGGTCTGAAATAAGTGAATACAACTGTCTTGGAATTATAGGATAAGACATAAAATGAGAAAAAGGATAAGAGGTGACGCCAAGGCCTACGGACGCCTGCAGGACTACCCCGGTGTCGCCGTGGACTGAAGGATACTCCCTCGCTCAATGTCCACTGGGTACAATCGACCCCATGTACTGAGTAAGTGCCGAGCCTAACCTCGGCGAAGTAGTGACGAAGCTAGGACACGACAAACAATATCACCTGTGTAGCTTAAATAAGATATAACAGGAACTAACCACAAGAAAAAAATAGTAAGTACAATAACAGGGGAAATATGCTAGGGAAAAGGGATAGCAAGTACTGAAATGACAAAACGAAGCAACAGTCCAAATGTCCGAAAATAATAACGGGAATTGAAAACACGAATTAAACAGTGAAGAGAAACGGCACGGGATGTCCCCTCGTGCATATTTTTAGCATAATATGGCATGGCATGTCCCCTCGTGCATAAAAATATAAAAATATGGCATGGAATGTCCCCTCGTGCATAAACAACATAAACATGGCACAGAATGTCCCCTCGTGCAATAAACATCACAATCACGGCACGAAATGTTCCCTGGTGCATATATATATATCATCAACAAGGCACATAATGTCCCCTCGTGCATAAACAACATAAAAATAGCACCGAATGTCCCCTCGTGCATAAATATCACAATCACGACATGGAATGTCTCCTCGTGCATAAACAACATAAACATGGCACGGAATACCCTTGTTCATAATAACATAAAACAACTGTTGGCATGGAAATAAAAAAATAAGAATCCTTAAATGCACAAAATAATCAACAAGAAAAATAATGTCCCGGCAAGGGATACAGCTATAACCAGTCCTACACATATGTATAATCCAACATAATGTTCCTCAACCGATCAACTACTCAACAATACCCACATCTAAGAATTTCCACCAAATGAATAGCTATCAAATTGATATTAAACCCATAAACATAGTAAAAGCCAATAAATATCATATAATTGCAAATTTCCGACTCACGGTCATGCTTGACAACAACATATAGGTACTCATCACCTCACCTATACATTGAACATGGAATATTCACGTAGAAATTAGGACTCAATACCTATTCCCTCGAGCTAAGGTTAGGCCAAACACTTACCTCGGCTCCAAGAATGCAAATCAAGCCTCTACCACCGCTTTTCCTCTCAAATCCGAATCCGAAACAATCGTATCTAGACATAATCGACTCAATAATATCAATAATTATTCATCAATTCAATTCCAAAGCCTAATTATAGATTTCCCAACATTATTCCAAAATTTCAAAAATTCGACCCCGGACCCGCTTGGTCCAAACACGAGGTTCGGACCGAAAACCAATCACCCATTCCCGCACGAGCCCGAATATACAATTTGTTTTGAAATCCGACCCCAAAATGAGGTCAAATTCTCAAAAATCCAAAAAGCCCTAACTCTATCCAAAAACCCAATTTCTACCCTTTAATTCCATGATTTTAGGCCTAGAATCTAATCATAGTTGATGAAAATGGAAGAAAATGAAGTTAGGATTACTTACCTATGAAGATATGGTGGACAAGGTGCTCCAAAATCGCCTAAGAGGGTTGGGGAAGAAGAAGTTTGAGAAAAATGGGTTAAGTCTCGTGTAAGTATTCTGTTTTGGGGTTTTAAAATGACTAGGTGATTTTTTGTCTATGCGATCGCGAAGCTAAAGGTACGGTCGCATAGTGTAATGGAACTTAAGCTACGCGATCGCGGGTCTACAGGTGCGATCACAGAGTGCATTTACCAGCCCCCCCCACCCCATCTCACCTACACCCCTGTGCGGTCGCAGGCCCACCTATGCGATCGAACAATGTACCTGACTATCCCTCCCCCCTTTAGAAAATTATGCGATCGTAGCTATACCTATGCGATCGCATAGAGAAATTCACCAAACACCAGCAGCTGACCAAAGCACCAGAAATTTTAAGTTCAAAACACCCCGACACCTATCCGAAACACACTCGAGCCCTCGGCGCTCCAAACAAAATATACACACATCCTACAAACTTATTCAAGTAATCAAAACACCGAAATAACATCATAAACATTGAGTTAAACCTCAAAATCAATGAAATTCCTTTAAACTTCAAAAACATCTAATTTTTCCATTTTTAGTCCGAATCACCTCAAACTGAGTCCGTTTCTTTCCAAATTCCACCAATAACACATAATAATCATATTGAACCTGTTCCGGGCTCCGGAACCATAATACGGGCCCGATAACACATGTTTCACATCAAATCTCATTTTCAAAAACCTTTATATTTTTAAGAAAACAATTTTTTTCAAAAATTCATTTCTCGGACTTGGCACCTCGGGATTTGATTCCGGGCATACGCCCAAGTCCCATATTTTCCTATGGACCCTACGGAACCGTCAAATCACGGATCCGGGTCCGTTTACCAAATATGTTGACTAAAGTCAACTTTATTCAAATTTCAACACAAAAATAGCATTTTTATCAATTTTTTTCACATAACAGCTTCCCGGCTACATGCCCGGGATGCACACACAAATCATGGTGAGATATATGGAGGTTTTCATGGCCTCGGAACACAGATTTAGCTAAAATTACATGGGATGACCTTTTGCATCATCACAATCTCCACCTCTAAAACAACCATTCGTCCTCGATCAGACATAGAAAGGTACCTGAATCGGGGAAAAAATGGGGATATCGGCTCCTCATATCGGACTCGGACTCCCAGGTAGCTGCCTGAATAGGCTGACCTCTCCACTGAACATGAACCGAAGGATAACTTTTTGATCTCAACTAACGAATCTGCCGAGCTAATATGGTTATCGACTCCTCCTCATAAGTCAAATCCTTGTCCAACTGGACACCGCTGAAATCAAGTACATGAAAGGGATCAGCAATACACCTCCGAAGCATAGATACATGAAACAACGGGTTTACGGCTGATAGACTAGGTGGCAAAGCAAGTCTGTAGGCCACCTCTCCCACATTGTCGAGAATCATAAATGCCAAATCAAGAACTCAGCGGTCCGCATAACTCTTCTGCCTGGACTGAGCTGTACGAAGTCTATCCTGAATAATCTTCACTCTATCCAAGGCATCTTGGACTAACTCTGAACCCAACAATCTAGCCTCTCCTGGCTCGAACCACCCACTCTGGCGACTGACACCGCCTACCATACAACGCCTCATACAGATCCATTTGAATGCTTGACTGATAGCTGTTGTTGTAGGCAAACTCAGCTAAAGGCAAGAACTGGTCCCATGAAATATTGTGGTCAAATCAACCCGTGTGCCCAACTCACGCTGAAATACTCTCCAAAAATGGGAGGTAAACTGAGTGCCTCGCTCAGAAATAATAGACACGGGCACACAATGCAAGCGAACAATCTCCATGAACCGGTTGGCCAAAGCCTGAACATCTAAAGCAAGCGGTCGCTCTCCGACTGATAAATTAGCATGACTACCCATACTGGCTGACTTCCAGCTCAAGGCATCAGCCACCATATTAGCCTTCCCCGGATGATATAAGATGGTAATGTCATAATCCTTCAGCAGCTCTAACCATCTCCTCTGCCTCATGTTCAACTCTTTCTGCTTGAACATATACTGCAAACTCTTATGATCCGTGAACACCTCACATGGCACCACATACAGATAATGCCTCCAAATCATCAACGCATGAACAGTAGCTGCTAACTCTAAATCATGAACTGGATAGATCTTCTCATGAACCTTCAACTGATGAGAAGCATAGGCTATAACCTTGCCATCCTGCATCAACACTGCATCAAGTCCCACCCGTGAAGCATCACAATACACGGTATATGGCCCTGAACCTGTGGGAAAAACTAACACATGTGTCGTGGTCAAGGCTACCTTGAGCTTCTGAAAGCTCGGCTCACACTCATCCGACCACCTGAACTAGGCACTCTTCTGAGTCAATCTGGTCATCGGGGCTGCAATGGATAAAAAGCCCTCCACAAACCGGCGATAATAACCTGTTAAGCCCAATAAACTCCGAATCTCTGTAGCTGAAGTGGGTCTAGGACAATCTCTGACTGCTGAAATCTTATTGGGATCCACCTAAACACCCTCTGATGATACCACATGGCCTAGAAATGCAACCGAACCCAACCAGAACTCACACTTGAAAAAATTGGCATATAACTGACTATCCATCAGAGTCTGGAGGAAGACTCGAAGGTGCTGCTCATACTCCTCATGGCTACGGGAGTAAATCAAAATATCATCAATGAAAAAATCATAAATGAGTCCAAATAGGGCCTAAACACCCGGTTCATCAACTCTATAAAAGCAGCGGGGGAATTTGTCAACCCAAATGACATCACCAAGAACTCATAATGCCCATACAGAGTACGAAAGGCTGTCTTAGGGACATCAAACGCCCTAATCCTCAGCTGATGGTAACCAGATCTCAAATCAATCTTGGAAAACACGGAAGCACTCTGAAGCTAATACATCAGCAATCCTCAGCAAATGATACTTATTCTTAATATTAACCTTGTTCAACTGCCGGTAGTCAATACACATCCTCATTGAGCCATCTTTCTTCTTAACGAACAACACTGGGGCACCCCAAGGAGAAACACTAGGCCTGATGAAGCCTTTATCCAACAAATCCATCAACTAATCCTTCAACTCCATCAACTCTGGCGGGGCCATACGATACGACAGAGTAGAAATGGGCTGAGTACCCGGAGCCAACTCAATGCAAAAGTCAATATCCATGTCGGGTGGCATACCCGACAGGTCAGTAGGGAATACCTCTGGAAACTCACAAACCACGGGCACAGACTCCATAGAAGGAATCTCAGCACTAGAATCACGAACATAGGCCAAATAGGCCAAGCAACCCTTCTCAACCATACGCCGAGCCTTCATATATGAAATAACTCTACCGGAATAATGATTAGGAGTCCCTCTCCACTACAAACGAGGTACTCCTGGCAAGGCCAAAGTCACTGTCTTGGCATCATAGTGCAGAATAGCATGGTAGGGAGATAAATAATCCATCCCCAAAATAACATCGAAGTCAACCATATCAAGAAGCAAAAGATCTACATGAGTCTCCAGACCACCAATAACAACTAAGCATGAATAGTAGACTCGATATACCATTATAGAATCACCCACCGAGGTAGACACATATATAGAAGTACTCAGGGAATCACGGGGCATGCTCATATAAGGGGCAAAATATGAAGACACATAGGAGAAGGTAGAACCCGGATCAAATAAGACCGAAGCATCTCTGCTGCAAACTGAAACTATACCTATAATAATTGCATCAAATGCCTTAGCCTCAGGCCTGGCAGGAATAGCATAGCACCGGGGCGGAGCCCCTCCAACCTGAACATCTCTGGGTCGACCTACTGCAGGCTGACCTCTACCTCTCGTGGCCTGTCCTACACCTCTATGAGTCTGACCTCCACCTATGGAACCTCTACCTGCACCCCTAGCTGGCTGAGGGGGTGGGGGCGCACCTGGTGCGGGAATTATAGCTCGGGAACCCTGATACTGAGAACCACTAGAAGCTCGGGGGAAAAACCTGGAAATGTGCCCCATACCACCGCAAGTGTAACAAGATTTCTGCTGCTGAGAATGCTGACCCTGAAACTGTCCCTGTCGACCAGAATAACCACCCTAGAAGCTCTAAAGCGGCGGTGCACTGATAGGAGCTAATGGTGCACTGTGGGCTACCTGAAGCGCTGACTAGAATGGCTTAAGAGGATGACCTCTGCCAAAGGAATCTCTGCCTCCAGATGATGCACCACTGAATCGACCGGAATGGCGAGGTCTCTTGTCAGACCCCTGACCACTGCCCTGTGATAAGACCATCTAAATACGCCTGGCCACATTGGCCGCCTTATGGAATGAAATATCAATACATGTCTCTCTAGCCATCTAGAGTCTAATAGGCTGAGCTAGACCCTCAATAAACCTCCTCACCCTCTCACGATCAGTGGGGAGTATCATGATAGCATGTCGGGCCAAAGTAATGAACCTAGTCTCATACTGTATAACAGTCATAGATCCCTGCTGGAGACGCTCAAGCTGCCTTCGAAGACCTTCTCTCTAAGTAACTGGTAGAAACTTCTCCAAGAATAACACGGAGAACTGAGCCCAAGTCAAAGGCAATGACGCAGCTGGTCTGGTCAAACAAAAATCCCTCCACCAAGTCTTGGCGGTACCAGAAAGATGGAATGTAGCAAAATCAACTCCATTGGACTCCACGATGCCCATGTTCCGAAGAACCTCATAGATACTGTCCAAGAAATCCTGGGGATCCTCTGATGCTGCACCAGTAAATGTAGTAGGAAATATCTTGGTGAACCGATCCAATCTCCACAAAGCGTCGGCAGATATAGTTGTCCCCTCAACTGTCTATGCCACAAAACCCAGTTGAGCTACTCCACCTGCCTGAGGTATTGGAGTCTGGAACTGAGGAGCTAGCTGATCTGGTGTGCGGGTAGTAGGAGTTTGGGTCCCTGCCCCAGCCTGAGAGTTGGCTGGTGCAGTATGAAGGAGACCGGCCTGAGCCACATTCTTCATAAGGCACACTAAACGGGCCAGAGCTGGTCCAACTGGAACTGCCTGAGCAGCCTCCATGAACCCCTTTGGGACCTGAGCTGGTCCGACTGGAACTGGCTGAGCAGGAATCTCACTGGCAAAGTATACCTATGGGTCCTCTACTGGTGCTGCTGCTCTGAGCTGAGCCCTGGCTTTGCCTCGGCCTCTAGCACGGCCTCGGCCTGTCCTCGGCCCCTCGTAGGAGCTGCAACAGGAGGATCGGGCTGCTGATCGGTAGATGAGGAAGCACGCATTATCTCCATCTGCGAGAGAATAGAATAGAAAATTAGTCAGCATTTAGAATTCAAACCGCACGACAGAGAAGAGGAAATGTAAAGTTATTCCTAACTTTGCAGCCTCTGGGGGACAAATACAGACGTCTCCATACCGATCCCTCTAACTCTACCAGTTTGTCCGTGAATTGTGAGACCTAGGCAACCTAGTTCTTTGATACCAACTTGTCACGACCCGAAATCTCACCTTCAGGCCGTGATGGCGTCTAACGTTGAACCCTCTAGACAAGCCAACGTTTTGGTTAAGTTACCTTTTTACAATTGAAATAACAATAATAACTAGAACAAGTATGATTAAATAATGCGAAAGACTACTAAATTCAAGAAGTTTAACGATGAATCTTATAAAAACATCCTCAATTACACCCCAGAAACCGATATCACAATCTCATGAACATTCTAAGATTTTTTCTAAATACAGTGGTCTGAAATAAGTGAATACAATTGTCTTGGAATTACAGGATAAGACAGAAAATGAGAAAAAGGATAAGAGGTGACGCCAAAGCCTACGGATGCCTGCAGGACTACCTCGGTGTCGCCGTGGACTGAAAGAGCTCAATGTCCACTGGGTCCGGCTCCGTAATCTGCACAACATAAAGAAGTGCAGGTGTAGCATCAGTACAACCGACCCCATGTACTGAGTAAGTGCCGAGCCTAACCTCGGCGAAGTAGTGACGAGGCTAGGACACGACCAACAATATCACATGTGCAGTTTAAATAAGATATAACAGGATCTAACCACAAGAAAAAAATAGTAAGTACAATAACGGGGGAAACATGCTACGGAAAATGGATAGCAAAAATTGAAATGACGGAACGAAGCAACAGTCCAAATATCTGAAAATAATAACGGGAATTGACAACACGAATTAAACAGTGAAGAGAAAAGAAATGCCCCCTCGTGCATATTTTTAGCATAACACAACACAGCATGTCCCTTCGTGCATAACAATATAAAAATATGGCACGGAATGTCCCCTCGTGCATAAACAATATAAACATGGCACAGAATGTCCCCTCGTGCATAAAACATCATAATAACGGCACGAAATGTCCCCTCGTGCATATATATATCTTCAACACGGTACGAAATGTACCCTAATGCATAAACAACATAAACATGGCACGGAATGTCCCCTGGTGCATATTTATATCATCAACACGGCACAGAATGTCCCCTCGTGCATTAAAAAAAAAACATGGCACAGAATGTCCCCTCTTGCATAAAATTCACAATCACTGCACGGAATGTCCCCTCGTGCATAAACAACATAAACATGGCACGGAATACCCCCTCATTCATAATAACATAAAACAACAGTTGGCATGGAAATGAACAAATAAGAAACCTTAAATGCACGAAATAATCAACAAGACTAATACCGTCCTGACAAGGGACACAGCTATAACCAATCCTACACATTTGTATAATCCAACATAATGTTCCTCAACTGATAAACTACTCAACAATACCCACGTCTATGAATTTCCACCAAATGAATAGCTATCAAATTGATATTAAACCCATAAACATAGTAAAAGCCAATAAATATCATATAATTGCAAATTTTCGACTCACGGTCATGCTTGACAACAACATATAGGTACTCGTCATCTCACCTATACATTGAACATGGAATAATCACGTAGCAATTAGGACTCAATACCTATTCCCTCAAGCTAAGGTTAGCCAAACATTTACCTCGGCTCCAAGAATGCAAATCAAGCCTCTACCACCGCTTTTCCTCTCGAATCCGAATCCGAAACAATCGTATCTAGACATAATAGACTCATTAATATCAATAATTATTCAACAATTCAATTCCAAAGCTAAATTATAGATTTTTCAACATTCTTCCAAAATTTCCAAAATTTGACCCTGGGCCTGCTTGGTCCAAACACGAGGTTCGGACTAAAACCCGATCTACCACTCCCCCACGAGCCCGAATATAAAATTTGTTTTGAAATCCGACCCCAAAATGAGGTCAAATTCCCAAAAATCCAAAAAAGCTCTAACTCTACCCAAAAACTCAATTTCTACCCTTTAATTCCATGATTTTAGGCCTAGAATCTAATCATAGTTGATGAAAATGAAAGAAAATAAAGTTAGAATTACTTACCTATGAAGCTATTGTAACGACCTGGTTGGTCGTTATAAGAATTAACACCCCAATCCCCTATTTACCATTTCTCCCATGTCTATTTATGTTATTGGAACTTGTTGGTGGGTTCAATGATGAAATCCGGGGTGATTTTGGATTCCGTGTGAAGACGGATCCGGAATGGGATTCCGTCGACTCCGTTAGCTTTGTTGGGTAATTTCGGGGTTAGGAGCGTACTCGGAATGTGTTTCGAGGTCGGTTGTGGATTTAGGCTTGAATTGGCGAAATTTAGATTTTCGACGAATTCGGCCGATAGGTGAGATTTTGATATCAGACTCAGAATGGGTTTCCGAAAGTGATAGCAGGTCCGTTATTTCGTTTATGACATGTGTGCAAAATTTGAGGTCATTCGGAAAAGTTTAGACGTGTTTCGGCGTCGGATGTGAATTCTAGAATTTTGCTAAGTTTCTAGGCTGGAATCTATGCACAATCGATGATTTTGATGTTATGAGACATTGTTTTAAGGCTTGACCTAGTTTGAATAAGGTATTAGGGTCGGTTGGTGGTTTTGGTTGAGGTCCCAGGGGCCTCGGGGTTGTTTCGGATACTTAACGGGAGAATTTGGGACTTATCAAATTGCTGAACCAGACCTTTTCTGGTGTTTTCGCACCTGCTAAGGTTTTCCCCAGGTGCGGACACACAGGCACGATATGGCTGATCGCAGGTGCGATGGTGAGGGATTTGATCAGTTGTCGCAGGTGCGACCTGGGTTTCGCAGGCGCGACCAAACGACCGCAGGTGCGGCCCCAGCGGACTTAAGTGGATTCCGCACCTGCGATGATTTTTCCGCAGGTGCGGTACCGCAAGTGCGGTGATCGGGACCACAAGTGCGAGATCCCTTTGTGTTTATTCCAAAAATCCGAGGGTTGAATTTCATAAGTCTAAAATCCTTTGAGAGCTCGGGAATTGGCGATTTTCAGTGGGTTTTGAAGAGAAGGATCAAAGGTAACGTTTTCTAGTCCTAATTCATTGTTACACCATTAATCCCCATTGTTTTCCTTAGTTTAATCATCAAAAATGGGAGGAAAACCATGGGAACTTGATGAAACTTCCCCAAACCGAAATTCTAAGAATTTAAGGGGTTTTTGGTATCGTATTTCGATGTTTCTGGTCGAGTGAGTTCGTGGGTGAATGGGGGTCCGAAAAATATAACTTTTACCCGATTCCGAGACGTGGGCCCGAGGGGCGTTTTGGTCAAAATTCTTAATTTTGCGTGTTAGCTTCGAATTTATTAGTTATTTTGATTTCTTGAAATGATATTTACATTATGCAATCGAATTGAATAGATTTGGGCCACCCGGAGTTGGATACTCGTGGAAAGAGCGTGATTATTGGTTGATTAGCACAGTCGAGATAAGTGGTTTGGTAACTCTGTGTTGGGAAATCCCCTTAGGCATTTATAACTGATTTTTGACATAAAAACCCCGTGTACGTGAGGTGACGAGTACGTGCACGGGATATTCTCACTAAATCCATTGTTTCCTTTTTGATATACTTTGTCTTCAATTCCTATTATTTATGTTATTGGTTTAACTGAGTAGCGGCTTAAGATTTTATCAAGTCCAACGATTTTACCTGATTTTTCCACTTGTTACT
Organism: Nicotiana paniculata; assembly: GCA_005239505.1. NCBI lineage: Eukaryota > Viridiplantae > Streptophyta > Magnoliopsida > Solanales > Solanaceae > Nicotiana > Nicotiana paniculata. The sequence goes on from ML362196.1 coordinate 157,696, forward strand.
ATTATTTGAAACTGGGTTAAGTACCTTTCCTCTATATTTGCCAATTGTTTTTCCCAAACTTTTGAATTACGCTATATCTGATACACATCTCGCATTACATATTTACATTGAGACTGCGGGTTATGACCTGAGACTTTCCCGTGCATTGTATTGGATATTTACATAGGGACTGCGAGCTACAACCTGAGACTTTCCTTTGCATTTTAATGCATATTTTTATTGGGACTGCGGGCTATGACATGAGACTTTCCCTTGCATTGCATTGCGTATTTACATTGGGACTGCGGACTATGACCTGAGACTTTCCCTTGCATTGCATTGCATATTTACATTTGGACTGTGGGCTATGACCTGAGACTTTCCCTCGTATTGCATTGCATATTTACATTGGGACTGCGAGCCGACACCTGAGACCTTCCCCTATATTGCATTGTACGACTATCTACTGATTTATTTGCTGCGCAGAACTGAGATTTACTACTTCGTTTTTTCCGGTTCACTTTACTTCCGGTTAATTATTACTGTTTTTACTTAACTGTTAATTATATCTGTTTATTGTTTCAAACTCAGTAGAGCCGTAACCTGACCTCGTCACTACTTGACTGGGGTTAGGCTTGGCACTTACTAGGTACCGAATATGGAGTACTCATGCCTTTTTGCGCATGTTTTTCTCATGTGCAGATCCAGGTTTCAGCGCACCATTCCGGAATCAGTAGAGTAGAAGATCTTCGGGGGACTTTGAGGTATTTCTACAGCGTCCGCAGAGCTTCTCAGTCCCTCCTCCTATCTTAGCATAGTTATAGTCTATATATGAGACTACAATTCCATTTCCAGTTTATATATTGAACCATAGTGTTTAGCTTGTGATGTTGGTGACATTACGGGTTTTGGGAAGTACAAACTGTATATGCTGAGTAGCTACCTTATATCTAGTTGATATCCTTTTTGTCTTTATTTTATTGATTCTGTTGTTTTTCGCAAATTTCTAGGCTTACCTGGTCATAAAGACTAGGTGCCGTCACTATACCCTTCGGAGGGTAAATTGGGTCGTGACAAGTTTGTATCAGAGCATCTAGGTTCATAGGAGTCACAACATCACAAGCCGATTTATTATAGTCGTGCGGATCGGTGCGGAGACGTCCGTATCTATCTTCGGGAGGCTATGCAACTGTTAAGAACAATCAAATTCTTTGGAATTCCTTATCATGCTGGTTAGCATCATCAAACTCTTAAACTCTATTCTATTATTTCTTGCAGATGGTTCGTACTGGTACCGGACGTACTGATGACCAGGCACCCGAGCCCCTAGTCAGAGCCACCAGAGGCAGGGGCAGGGGCAGGGGGCGAGCACGCGGTGCGGCCCGAGCACCGGCCAGAGTATAGGAAGAAGATCCCCTAGCAGCTACAGTTGGAGGGGCACAGGAGGTCCCTACTGTCACTCCAGACGTCCAGGAGACTTTGGCCCAGTTCATGAGTGCTTTCAGTACTCTGTCTCAGGCGAGATTACTCCCGATAGCCCCAGCTACATCCCAGGCCAGGGGAGGGACACAGACTCCCGCAGCCCGTACTCCTGAGCAGAGGGTTCATATAGGGCAGGTTCCAGAGTATATCCCATGCCTCCTGCAGCCCCAGTTCAGCCTGAGGCCAGAGCAGCTATATCTGAGTATGAGCAGCTCCGTCTTTAGAGGTACAAGAAGTACCACCCACCTGACTTCAGCGGATTGGCTTCAGATGACGCTCTGGGCTTTCTGGAAGGGTGTCATCGTATATGTCGCACCATGGGTATTGTGGAGACGAGTGGCGTCTCTTTCACTACATTCCAGCTGAGAGGAGTAGCTTATTAGTGGTGGTGTGCATTTGAGCTTAGTAGTCCGGACGAGGCAACCTCACTTACTTGGGCTCAGTTTTCTGAGATGTTTTTGCTCGAGTTTGTCCCTCAGAGTCTCAGGGATGCTTGGCGTGCAGAGTTTGAGCTGCTACGCCAGGGTACCTTGACCGTGTCAGAGTATGTAGTCCGGTTCAGTGACTTGGCACGACATGCACCAGCTTTGGTTTCTACGGTCAGAGAGAGAGTCCGCCGTTTTATTGAGGGGCTCCATCCCAGCATTCGTACTAGCATGGCCAGAGAGCTGGAGATAGATATTACTTACCAGCAGGCCGTGAGCATTTCTAGGAGGATTGAGAGTATGTTGGCCCGGGACAGAGAGGAGAGGGAGGTCAAGAGGTCTCGATAGACGTGTCATTTTTTAGGAGTTCGTACACATGTAGCACGCCATGGTAGGGGTTTTGTGGGCCGCCCCATTCATTCAGCTCTTCAAGTAGCCAGCGGTATTCCAGCTCCTCATTGACCTCAGGAGCCTTATTATGCACCACCGGTATCTCAGGTGCCTCCAGCTCGAGGTGCTATCACTGGCCAGTCCAGCAGGCCAGTTCAGAGTCAACAGCAGCCATTGCGTCCTCAGAGGGGTTGTTTTGGGTGTGGTGACCCTCGGCATATGATCAAGTATTGCCCAGAGCGGGGAGGAGTGCACCACTCCAGACTTATTAGGGTGCACCCCCTCAGATTTATCAGGCTCCACGCCTTCCTCCAGGTCCTCCAGCTATTCTTCCAGCCCTAGCTGCTACCCCACCACCTCAGGCAGCTCGAGGTGGAGGTCGGGGAGGTCGAGGTCGCCCTAGAGGGGGAGGCCAGGCCAAGTACTATGCTCTTCCGGCCCGGTCCGAGGCCATTGCTTCAAATTCAATCATTACAAGTATTGTTCCCGTTTGTCATAGGGATGCAACGGTATTATTTGACCCAGGCTCTACATATTCATATGTGTCTTCCTATTTTGCTTCACATCTGGGGATAGCCCGGGACACTTTGAGTTCCCCTGTTTATGTTTCTACTCCGATGGGAGATTCTCTTGTTGTGGACCGCGTATATCGGTCATGTTTGATTACTATCAGTGGTTTTGAGACCAGAGCTGATTTACTACTACTCAGTATGGTAGATTTTGATGTTATATTGGGTATGGATTGGCTGTCTCCCTATTATGCTATTCTTGATTGTCACGCCAAGACCGTGATGCTGGCTATGCCAGGATCTCCGAGGTTAGAGAGGAGAGGTTCCTTGGAGTATACTCCCCGCCGAGTCATTTCTTTTCTTAAGGCTCAGCGGATGGTTGGGAAGGGGTGTGATGCATATTTGGCTTATGTGAGAGATATTAGTACTGAAACCCCTACAGTGGGGTCAGTTCCAGTTGATTTCAGCATTGACTTGTTTCCGGGCACTCAACCCATTTCCATTCCTTCTTGTTGCATGGCTCCTCCTGAGCTGAAGGAGTTGAAGGAACAGTTACAGAAATTGCTTGAGAAGGGATTCATCAGGCCCAGTGTATCACCTTGGGCCGCTCCGGTATTATTTGTGAAGAAAAATGATGGCTCGATGCGTATGCGTATTGACTACCGGCAGTTGAATAAGGTGACAGTGAAGAACAGGTACCCATTGCCTCGCATTGATGATCTATTTGACCAGTTACAGGGTGCTATAGTGTTCTCCAAGATTGATATACGTTCGGGTTATCATCAGGTGAAGATTCGGGAACCGAATATCCCGAAGACTGCCTTCAAGACCAAATATGGCCACTATGAGTTCCTTGTTATGTTATTCGGGTTGACCAACGCCCCAACAACCTTCATGCACTTGATGCACAACATATTTCGGCCTTATCTTGATAATTTCGTCATTGTGTTCATTGATGACATTATGGTATATTCTAGGTCCCAGGAGGACCATGAGCAGCACTTGAGAACCGTGCTTCAGACATTGAGGGAGAAGAAGTTATATGCCAAGTTTTTAAGTGTGAATTTTGGCTTGATTCTGTGGTATTCCTAGGCCATGTGGTGTCTTCGGATGGAACCAAAGTAGATCCAAAGAAGGTGGAGGCGGTTCAGAGTTGGCCCAGACCGTCCTCTGCTACTGAGATCCACAGTTTCCTCGGTTTGGCGGGGTATTATCGCCATTTTGTGGAGGGATTTTCATCCATTTCAGCGCCTATGACCAGACTAACCCAGAAGGGTGCACCTTTTATATGGACTGAGGAGTGTGAGGAGACCTTTCAGAAGCTCAAGACATCCCTGACTACAACTCCTGTGTTAGTTTTGCCTACCAGTTGTGGATCCTATACAGTTTGTATTATGCTTCGAGGATTGGCTTGGGAGCGGTGTTGATGCAGGACGGTAGGGTGATTGCCTACGCGTCCAGGCAGTTGAAAGTCCATGAGAAGAACTACCATGTTCATAATCTCGAGTTGGCAGCGATTGTTCACACCCTGAAGATACGGCGTTATTATTTATATGGTTTTCCCTGTGAGATATTTACGGATCACCGTACTTTGCAGCACATATTCAGGCAGAAAGATCTAAATTTGCGCCAGCGTAGGTGGTTAGAGTTACTAAAGGACTATGACATCACTATATTATATGACCCAGGGAAGGCTAATGTGGTGGCCGACGCCTTGTGTCGCCGGGCGGAGAGTTTGGGTAGTTTGGCATACCTTCATACAGCTGAGAGGCCTTTACCCTTAGATGTTCAGTCCTTAGCCAGTCAGTTCGTGAGATTGGATCTTTCTGAGCCTTGCCGGGTATTAGCTTGTGTGGTTGCTCGATCTTCCCTCAATGATGGTATCAGAGAGCACCGGTATGATGATCCCCACCATTTAGTTCTCCAGGATAGAGTACGGCGGGGTGATGCCAGACATATGACTATAGGAGAGGATGGGGTGATGAGGATGCAGGGCCGTATCTGTGTTCACAACGTAGATGGGCTTCGGGAGTTTATTCTTGAGGAGGCCCATAGTTCACAGTATTTCATCCATCTGGGTACCACGAAGATGTACCAGGATCTGAGACAGCACTATTGGTGGCGAAGAATGAAGAAGGATATAGCAGAGTTTGTAGCCAAGTGTCTCAACTGTCAGCAGGTCAAATGTGAGAATCAGAGACCGGGAGGGTTACTTCAACAGATTAAGCTTCCAGAGTGGAAGTGGGAGCGGATCACCATGGACTTTGTGGTTGGACTTCCTCGGACTTTGAGGAAGCATGATTCTATTTGGGTGATTGTGGATCGGCTGACCAAATCAACCCATTTCATTCTGGTACTGACTACATATTCATCGGAGAGGTTGGCTGAGATTTATATCATAGAGATTGTTCGCCTCCACGGTATTCCAGTATCTATCATTTCAGACAGAGGTACACAGTTCACTTCACAGTTCTGGAGAGCCGTTCAGCAAGAGTTAGGCACTAGGGTAGAGTTGAGCACAACTTTTCATCCTCAGACAGACGGGCAGTCCGAGCGCACGATTCAGATCCTCGAGGATATGTTCTGTGCCTGTGTGATGGATTTTTGAGGGTCATGGGATTGATTTTTGCCCCTTGCAGAGTTTTCATACAACAACAGTTTCCAGTACAGCATTCAGATGGCGCCATATGAGGCCTTGTATGGTAGGCGGTGCAGGTCACCCGTGGGATGGTTTGAGCCGGGCGAGGCCCGATTGTTGGGTACAGACTTGGTTCAGGATGCCCTGGACAAGGTGAAGGTGATTTAGGAGAGACTTTGCACAGCTCAGTCCAGGCAGAAGAGCTATGCGGATCAGAAGGTTCGGGACTTAGCATTTATGGCTGGTGATCGGGTTTTGCTTCGGGTATTGCCTATGAAGGGCGTCATGAGTTTCGGGAAGAAAGGAAAGCTGAGTCCGAGATTTATTTTCCCTTTTGATGTGTTGCGACTTGTTGGGGAGGTCGCTTATGAGATAGCCCTACCTCCCAGCCTAGCAGGGGTTCATCCGGTGTTCCACGTCTCCATGCTCCGGAAGTATTACGGTGACCCGACTCATGTCTTGGATTTCAGCTCAGTCCAATTGGACATGGATCTATCATATGTTGAGGAGCCTGTAGCTATATTGGACAGGCAGGTCAGAAAGCTCAGGTCAAAGGATATTGCGTTAGTAAAGGTTCAGTGGAGGGGTCATCTAGTCGAGGAGGCGACTTGGGAGACCGAGCAGGATATGCGGAGTCAGTACCCTCATATTTTCCCAGCTTCAGGTATGTTTCTATGCTCGTTCGAGGACGAACGATTTTCTTAAGAGGGGGAGGATGTAACGATCCGACTGATCGTTATAAGAATTAATGCCCGAATCCTCTATTTACCATTTTTCCCATGTCTATTTATGTTATTGGAACTTGTCGGTGTGTTGAGTGATGAAATCCAGAGTGATTTTGGACACATAGTCCATAAATGTGGATCTTAGCTTTAGAAATCTGGCCGTAGCTAGAGCTGTGTGAAGACGGATCCAAAATGGGATTTCGTCGACTCCGTTAGCTCTATTGGGTGATTTCGGGGTTAGGAACGTACTCGGAATGTGTTTTCGAGGCCGGTTGTGGATTTAGGCTTGAATTGGCGAAAGTTAGATTTTCGGCGAATTCGGCCGATAGGTGAGATTTTGATATAGGACTCAGAATGGATTTTCGAAAGCGACAGCAGGTCCGTAATGTCGTTTATGACCTGTGTGCAAAATTTTAGGTCATTCGGATGAGTTTAGACTTGTTTCGGCGTCGGATGTGAATTCTAGAATTTTCCTAAGTTCCTAGGCTTGAATGTATGCACAATCTATGATTTTGATGTTATGAGACGTGTTTTTAAGGCTCGACCTAGTTCGAATAAGGTATTAGGGTCGGTTGGTGGTTTTGGTTGAGGTCCCAAGGGCTTCTGGGTTGTTTCGGATGCTTAACATGAGAATTTGGGACTTATCAAATTGTTGAACAAGACCTCTTCTGGTGTTTTCGCACCTGCGAAGGTTTTCCCGCAGGTGCGGACACGCAGGCGCAGTAGGGCTGATCGCAGGTGCGATGGTGAGGGATGTGACAAGTGGTCGCAGGTGCGACCAGGGTTCCGCAGGCGCGACCAGGGTTCCGCAGGCGCGACCAATCAACCGTAGGTGCGGCCTCAACGGACTTAAGTGGATTCCGCACCTGCGATGCTTTTTCCGCAGGTGCGGTACCACATGAGCGGTGATCGGGACCGTAGGTGTGATATCCCTGTGTGTTTATTCCAAAAATTCGAGGGTTGAATTTCATAAGTCTATAATCATTTGAGAGCTCGGGAATTGGCGATTTTCAGTGGGTTTTGAAGAGAAGGATCATAGGTAACGTTTTCTAATCCTAATTCATTGTTAGACCATTAATCCCCGTTGTTTTTCTTAGTTTAATCATAAAAAATGGGGGAAAAACCATGGGAACTTGATGAAACTTCCCCAAACCGAAATTCTGAGAATTTAAGGGGGTTTTGGCATCGGATTTCGATGTTTCTGGTCGAGTGAGTTCGTGGGTGAATGGGTGTCCGGAAAATATAACTTTTACCAGATTCCGAGACGTGGGCCCGAGGGGCGTTTTGGTCAAAATTCCTAATTTCGCGTGTTAACTTCGAATTTATTAGTTATTTTGATTTCTTGAAATGATATTTACATTATGCAATGTAATTGAATAGATTTGGGCCACCCGGAATTGGATACTCGTGGCAAGAGCGTGATTATTGGTTGATTAGCACAGTCGAGGTAGGTGGGAAATCCCCTTAGGCATTTATAACTGATTTTTGACATAAAAACCCCGTGTACGTGAAGTAACGAGTACATGCACGGGATATTCTCACTAAATCCATCGTTTCCTTTTTGATATACTTCGTCTTCAATTCCTATTATTTATGTTATTGGTTTAACTGAGTAGCGGCTTAAGATTTTATCAAGTCCAACGATTTTACCTGATCTTTCCACTCGTTACTATTATTTGAAACTGGGTTAAGCACCTTTCCTCTATATTTGCCAACTGTTTTTCCCAAACTTTTGAATTACACTATATCTGATATACATCTCGCATTACATATTTAAATTGGGACTGCGGGCTATGACCTGAGACTTTCCCATGTATTGTATTGCATATTTACATAGGGACTGCGGGCTACGATCTGAGACTTTACCTTGCATTGCATTGCATATTTATATTGGGACTGCGGGCTATGACCTGAGACTTTCTCTTGCATTGCATTGCGTATTTACATTGGGACTGCGGGCTATGACCTAAGACTTTTTCTTGCATTGCATTGCATATTAACATTGGGACTGCGGGCTATGACCTGAGACTTTCCCACGCATTGCATTGCATATTTACAATGGGACTGCGGGCCGAGACCTGAGACCTTCCCTTGTATTGCATTGTACGACTATCTACTGATTTATTTGCTGTGCAGAACTGAGATTTACTACTTCGTTCTTTCTGGTTCACTTTACTTCCTGTTAATTATTACTATTTTTACTTAACTATTAATTATATCTGTTTATTTTTGCAAACTCAGTAGAGCCGTAACCTGACCTCGTCACTACTTGACTGGGGTTAGGCTTGGCACTTACTGGGTACTGAATGTGGAGTACTCACGCCCTTCTGCGCATGTTTTTCTCATGTGCAGATCCAGGTTCCAGCGCACCGTTCCGGAGTCAGTAGAGTAGCAGATCTTCGGGAGACTTTGAGGTATTTCTGCAGTGTCAGCAGAGCTTCTGAGTCCCCCCCTCCTATATTAGCATAGTTATAGTCCGTATATGAGACTACACTTTCATTTCCAGTTTGTATATTGAACAATAGAGTTTAGCTTGTGATGTTGGTGACATTTTGGGTTTTGGGAAGTACAAACTGTAATGCTGAGTAGCTACATTATATCTAGTTGATATCCTTTTTGTCTTTATTTTATTGATTCTATTGTTTTTCGCAAATTTCTAGACTTACCTAGTCATAGAGACTAGGTGTCGTCACGATACTCTTCGGAGGGTAAATTGGGTCGTGACAGCTATGGTGGAAAAGGTGCTCCAGAATAACCTAAGAGGGATGGGGAAGAAGAAGTTTGAGAAAAAAGGGTTAAGTCCCGTGTAAGTATTATGTTTTGGGATTTTAAAATGACTGGGCGATTTTTTGTCTATGCGATCGCGGAGCTAAGGGTGTGATCGCATAGTGTGATGGAACTTAAGATACGCGATCGCGGGTCTACAAGTGCGATCGTAGAGTGCATTTACCAGCTCACCTACACCCCTATGCGGTCGCAGGCCCACCTATGCGATCGCACAGTGTACCTGACTACCCCCCCCCCCTTCACAAAGCTATGCGATCACATCTATACCTATGCGATCGCATAGAGCAATTCACCAGACACCAGCAGCTGACCAAAACACCAAAAATTTCAAGTTAAAACACCCCGACACCTATCTGAAACACACCCGAGCCCTCGGAGATCCAAACCAAATATACACACAATTTCAAAAACATCCTACGAATTTATTCAAGTAACCAAAACATCTAAATAACATCATAAACATTGAGTTAAACCTCAAAATCAATGAAATTCCTTTAAACTTCAAAAACATCGAATTTTTCCATTTTTAATCCGAATCACCTCAATCTGAGTCCGTTTCTTACTAAATTCCATCGATAACACATAATAATCATATTGAACCTGTTCCGTGCTCCGAAATCATAATACGTGTCCGATAACACAGGTTTCACATCAAATCTCATTTTCAAGAACCTTTATATTCTTCAAAAAACAATTTTCTTCATAAATTCATTTTTCGGACTTGGTACCTCGGAATTCGATTCCGAGCATACGCCCAAGTCCCATATTTTCCTACGGATTCTCCGGGACCGTCAAGTCACGGTTTCGGGTCCGTTTACCTAAAATGTTGACTAAAGTCAACTTTATTCAAATTTCAACACAAAAATATCATATTATTTGACATAACGGCTTCCCGGCTACACTCCCGGGCTGCGCATGCAAATCGAGGTGAGATATAAGGAGGTTTCACGGCCTCGGGACATAGATTTAGCTAAAATTACACGGGATAACCTTTTGGGTCATCACATTGCATGTCTCTCCAAAAGATCACAACTGAAATAAGTCATATATGTAATAAGATAGCATGCAAATGACAAAGATTACAAATATAGTATTAACTGTCCAAAGAGAATAACATAGCATTGGTTTATACGTTCTTGTTTTTCCCAGTATACTAAGCAATTCAATTTTCATTACAATTAAGAAATCAAGATTCAGATTATAGTCCACATGTCTCTTTAATCTTTGAACTTATAATTTCAACAAAGATATCAAAAGCATAAGTACTACCTTGAGCAACCAAATAAACCATCAAAACACTTGTCGAATCAATAAATTAGGAGTAGCTGATAAGAAGAAAAAGTATTTGGAGCAAATTTAGAGGCAATATTCAGACGCATGAATATAATTGTAAGGTCATAATTAGGACAAAGTTTAATAACTTGCAAATAGCTTCACGGAGGGTATCCTGTTGAGTATTTCCCGTGAATTTGTGGGTAAGGATAGATATTGGCGTTGTTCTTCATGGATATGAAGTTAATGTAAGAGACTAAAAGTGATGTCTTTTTGGGTAGTCTTAACATATTCAATATGAATTGGGATATAATTTTTCGTTTGACAAGCAAGATATATATATATATATATATATATATATATATATATAGTTAGTTACCTAATATTGTTTGTTACATCATCATTAATAATAGAAGTCCTAAGGACGTTGATATTGCCTAGCTTGGCAAGATTACAACAAACTTCAGTAGTTAGTTTTTTCACAAAATAAACATAGCCAACTCTATTTGCATCTAGCTTATTTAAAATATAAGTAGGTGACCTATCCAGTAGTAGGTGTTCGTTGTGGTTTTCCAGAGCTTCCTTTGCTAGTCCATGAGCGAATTGTTTTCCGTTTGTGAGGTTATATTGTATTGCTGGCTGCTTCAACTGATGCATTAACCACCTGTAATAATTAACAGTCATAGAGTAAGATTTGTTTCCTTACTCTAAGGTTTTAATTACCCCGTTGACTCTGTTTCGATGACTAGTGGTGTAACGCCTTTGGTCATGGCTATGTAAAGACCCTCTTTGAGTGGTCATAACTTAGATTGGAGGGGGAATGAGACTGGACAGTTGTGTTGAAAAACCATGATCCATTGGCCATTACTATCTCTGAATGATGCCCTCCAACCCTGCTATGTTGTCCCTTTCTCTGAAAGCACCATTAATGTTGAGCTTGATGAAGCCTTTATGAGGTTTGTGCCATGCACCCATAATTGTATGTTTCCGGACCTTTGTGAGTTCTCTTTGGATTAGTAGATTATATTCAACTACTAACATAATATAAATTCTTAGGGAGAATTTAAAGGAGGTATTTTCCACATTATTCTTATTAGGATTTAACCAAATATTCCAAATGACAAAGGGAAATAGTTCTGACCAAGTGACAATTTTGGATAGGTTAGGTGTAGTAAGGTCTCTTAAATTGGTGAGCAAATGGGAAGTGTTAAAATTTGCATTGTCTTTATAACCACATAATTCCCATAAATCGTGAACGACTATACATTTAATGAAGATGTGTTTAATGGATTCTTCTACTGATTTGCACACAGGACATATTGGGCCAATATTGATACCAATGTAGTGAAGGTAGGCGCGTGTTTGAAGCGTGTTAATAAAACATTTTCATAGAAAAAAATTAATTTTGTTCGGCCTTTGGAGATACCAAATCTAGGTAAAATTTCTAAAAATAGAAACTTGTGGGTTAACAAGGTTTTAACAACTTTTAGAGGTAAATTTCCCATTACTTGTTAGGGCCCAGATCTTTGGTGCAGAATTTTGGGTAAATTGGTAGAATACTATTTCTTAAAGGATGTGGTAATTCAAACGGGATTTTTTCGAGGTCCCATTTGTTGTTAGTCCAAATATCTCTTATGGTAAGATTATTTGCTTCTTTTGTAATAACACCTTCAATGCTCAATCTAAATTTGGATGTTTTGAAATTCAACTTGATTGCCAAATGTTCAAGTTAGAATAGTTATTGGGGATCAAGTTAATACCTTTGTTATAAAATTTTCAACCCTTTACTATACTTTTTCAAATGAAGGAGGAGTATTTTATATTTGTAGTATAACGATAAAGGGAGGAAAAGATATTGACCCAGGGGGAGTGAGTATTATGGATTACTCTCTGAGAGAGATTTGTTAGGTTAACAATATTTTTATCCCTCGCAACATGAATTCCAAGGCCCCCATATTTTTTTCCCTAGTCAAAATTTCCAATTGATGAGGTGATTTTCTTGTTTTTATTTTTCGTTCCTCATACAGAGTTTCTTTGGATCTTATCAATGTCCTTGAGAATATTAATGGGTAGGAAGTTGTATTGCATAATATGGTTAGGCATACTATTTAAGAAAGGGTTGGCTAATGTGGTTCTGCCCGCTAAATTGAGGAGGTTTGATTTCCACAAGGCCAGCCTCCTACTCATGTTATCAAGAATAAACTGATAGTCAGATAATTTAGACTTTATATTAGTTATTGGGAACTCCAGATACTTCCCAAAATTTTTACTAATTCTAATTCCAAAGAGATTTGCTAGAGATTTGACTGTTGCAATGGGACAGTTTTTGAAGACTATAATTTTTGATTTATGGTAATTAATTTTCTGCCCCGATAGAGAGCACAAATTATCAAGCATGAGAGAATGGTAGTAGGGGAATTTTTATCTATGTTGCACATTTAAGTAAGGTGATCCGCGTATAATAGGTGGGAATGAGGGTAATTACTTTTCCCAATCTTATACGAGTCCATGACTTAATGTCAATATTATAAAAAAATTGGGTAGATAGCATATCCATGCAAAGAATAAAGATATACGGTGACAAGGGATAACCTTGTCTTATGCCCCTGCTAGGATTATAAAATTTCCTACTGTTAGTAATGCAATGCAGGATAAGTTTGGAGATCTTTGGGGGGAATTTGAAGTGACGAAGGGTTCTGTAGATAAATGATCATTCCAAAAGATCAAAGGCTTTTTCAAGATCAATTTTTAACCTATATTTGTGAATTCTTGAAAGCAGCTCTTGAATAATAATACCGTTATCACTAACTTGTCTACCCTTTAGGAAACTAGCTTGGTAGGGACTAATAATTTTTTCTAGGAGGGGTTTTAATCTATTAGCAATAATCTTGGTAATCCCTTTATAAATGGTGTTACATAATCCAATTGGACGACAATTCTTGAGGTTGTTAGCATTTGAAATTTTAAGTACAAGACATAAGTAAGTGTCATTGGTGCCCCTAGGCACAGTGCCTCATTCAAAAGCTTTTAAGTATAGGTTAGTTACTGATGTTTTAATCAGTTGCCAATATTTTTGGAAGAAAAGGGGTGTACACCATCGAGACCAGGGGTTTGAAACGGCTTGAAGGATAAAATAACATCTCTTATTTCATGTAAATGTATGGGATGATCAAGAGATGAAAGTTCCATATATTTGTGACTGGTAGTATTGCATTTGATAGCTTTCCAGTTCGAATTTTCACGGTTAGATGTGAATATTTGTTGAAAATAGGATTGTGTATGGTCCATAATTTTTAAGGGATCATCAATTCAATTTCCCTCTAAATCTTTGAAGAAAACAATCTTATTAATCCTTGTTCTGTTTGTAGCACTAAGGTGGAAAATTTTTAAGTTGCAATCACCCTCGTTGAGCCAATGAATTCTATATCTAAGTTTATAGTATTCTTCTTCCATCCCGAGGCAGTTGTTGAATTCACTTTTAAGATTGGCCTCTAGATTTGTTAAGAAAGGGTTGTAACCATAAGCCTTAGAATTTTCAATGCCAATTAACCTTGCTAATAATTTGTTTTTATTTTTGAAAAGATCGCCAAAGGTGTTATTTTTCCATTTAGTGATTTTTTCTTTAAAAGTTATGGAAGCATTTGTAAAATCACTATTATGCCAACTATTTTTGACTATGGCAAGATGAATGTTCCATATATTTGTGACTGGTAGTATTGCATTTGATAGCTTTCCAGTTCGAATTTTCACGGTTAGATGTGAATATTTGTTGAAAATAGAATTGTGTATGGTCCATAATTTTTAAGGGATCATCAATCCAATTTCCCTCTAAATCTTTGAAGAAAACAATCTTATTAATACTTGTTCTGTTTGTAGCACTAAGGTGGAAAACTTTTAAGTTGCAATCACCCTCGTTGAGCCAATGAATTCTAGATCTAAGTTTATATTATTCTTCTTCCATCCTGAGGCAGTTGTTGAATTCACTTTTAAGATTAGCCTCTAGATTTGTCAAGAAAGGGTTGTAACCATAAGCCTTAGAATTTTCAATGCCAATTAACCTTGCTAATAATTTGTTTTTATTTTTGAAAAGATCGCCAAAGGTGTTATTTTTCCATCTAGTGATTTTTTCTTTAAAAGTTATGGAAGCATTTGTAAAATCACTATTATGCCAACTATTGTTGACTATGGCAACAAATTATGGGTGGCCCGTTCAAAAGGATTGTAATCTAAATGGTTTAGAGAGTAGGTTATTATTTTTAGGGATTAATTCTAGAAGAATGGGATTATGATTCGACTGAGTTTTAGGGAGATGAATAAAGGAGTCTTTAGGGTATAGATTAATCCAAGAATCTATGTTTCCTATTATTTGACCAAGTGAATTTGCAACCCTTAAACCCTAAATCCATTATACTAATAATTAATATTACCCCAAATTTTTGAAGCACGTCCCCTGCTAATGGAGTTCCCACCAAATTTTTCATTAGCTCTTAAAACATCATTAAAATCCAGCCCTAATATCCACAGGTCTTTGTAGTTATCAAATATACCACAAATATTACCCCGCATTATATGACTAGTTGCGATATTAGTACTAGCATACATAGAAGAGAAAATCCAAGGGTGACGAATAGGAGGTACCTCAATTAGGGCATGGATTTCATTATTACTCTTGACAAAGTTATTGACTTTTACCAAATTTGCATTCCATAAGACTCCCAAACCACCAATTTGACCCTTAGCTGGAACCTCAATCATGTCTGAGAAGCCAAACTCATTCATTAAAAAACCATGACTAGACATTCTAGTTTCGAGAAGGGTGACCGTACATGGGTGATGAGAATTAATCAAGTCACAAAAATTCCTTCTAAAGTAATCATTGTTAGCTCCTCTAATATTCCAGATTATTATAGTGTTAGTACGATTCATGGAGGGGGTCTGTGGTTGGTGATGACCGTTCATCTGACTTCCTAGGGGAAATACTGGATTCCTCCTTAGGCCTGGAATTCAGATCATTGCATTCTTTTCCATAGTGGGTGTAACGACCCAACCGGTCATTTCGAGAGTTATAGCCCTGTTTCCCCCATTTTTGCTTCATTATATGTTGTTCAACTTTATTATATAGCGCCGGGTTGGTTGGCTAGTGTTTAGAGTGATTTCGGAGTGGAATGAGACACTTAGTCTCTTAATTTGGATATCTAGTTGGAAAAGTCAACTGGAAGTTGACTTATGAGTAGACGATCTCGGTTTATGATTTTTATAGTTTGTATAGCTTCGTTAGGTGATTTTGGACTTAGGAGTGTGTTCAAGATGTATTTTGGTGGTCCGTGGTAGAATTAGGTTTGAATTGGCGAAATTGGAAATTTGGCGATTTCCGGCTGGCAGTGAAAAATTAGATATCATGGTCGGAATGAAGTTTCATGAGTAGGACTAGGTTCGTAGTGTCACTTGTGACGTGTGTGCAAAATTTCAGGTCATTCGGACGTGGTTTGGTTGGTTTCAGCATCGTTGGCGAATTTTAGGAGTTAAGAAATCCTTAAGCTTGACTTCGGAGTTAATTTGGTGTTTTGTTATTGTTTTGGGTGTTTCGAAGGTTCGAATAATCTCGTATATTGATATGTGACCTATTTGTGTTGTTGATTGAGGTCCCGAGGGCCTCAGGATGATTTCGGGTGGCTAACGGAAATTTGGAAATGAAAGAAAGTAGTTGGTGCTGTTATTTCTGGTGTTCCTCTCCTGCGGAAGGGGGAGCGTAGGTGCATGGTCGCATGTGCGAAATTGAGTCACAGATGCAGAGATTTGGAACTTGGGGTTTTTTCGCAGATGCGAATGAGGGATCGCACCTGCAAGCCCGCAGGTGCGAAGAAGTGATCACATGTGCGGTTTTAATAGTTTAAGTGACTTTCGCCGATGCGGACTTTTGGGCGCAGAAGCGGCATCTCATGTGCGCTATTTTGACCGCAGATGCGGAAATGCCTGGGCAGAAGGTATATAAAGGACCCTTCGCGAATTTTGGCCATCCTTCACCATTTTCCATCCGTATTTTGGAGCTTTTGGAGGGTTTTAAGAGGGAATCAAAGGGGAATTCGTTGAGGTAATTTATTGAACTTAATACTCATATCTATGATGAATTTCGGTTGATTAAGCAAAAAAATTATAGAAATTAGGGGTGAAAATTGGGGAAATTAGGGCTTGAAATTGGAGAGTTTAATTTGAGGAATTTATGGGTCAAACGAGGTCGGATTTTGGTATGAATGGACTCGTGAGTGAATGAGGTTTCTAGTTTTGTAATTTCTGTTGGATTCCGAGACGTGGACCCGGAGGTCGGGTTTTGCTAATTTCGGGATTTATACTTTAATTTGATAATTTTTATGTGGGCTTCGTTCCTTTAGCATATATTAATGATAATATACTGATTTTGTATAGATTAAGGGAGCTTTTTGGCGAGTCGAGCGGCAAGGGCGTTGCGGAATTGTTTTTGGCTTAATTAAGGTAAGTAACGATTGTAAATCTAGACCCGAGGGTATGAAACCCTGGAATTTCCTACTATTTCACTATGTTCAGGTGACGCACATGCTAGGTGACGCACATGGTAGGTGACGGGTATGTGGGCACGCACCATTAGGGATCGTGACTTGGTCCGTCCTGTAGGAACTATAGAGTTGCATATTTTGATTAAAGTTGTATAAATGCTATATGTTTTAGAAATAATTCTTATAATTTGGCTGAACGCCTTGTTTGGGGTCTTGTGACGTACTGTTTTGACCCTCAAGGGTATTTTATAATATCCTCACACTATTTTGATTTGAAAGCATATCCCCAGTCATGATTTTCCTGTTTACTGTTTAATTCAGTTTCATTACTCTACTTTATTATATATGAAAGTTCTTTTGGGCTGAGTCCCCTGAACTTTTACTGAAACGACTAAGTGGCTTGTAAGGTTGATGACTGAGTGAGGCCGAGGGCCTGATTGTGAGGATATATATGGATCGGGCTGCACGCCGCATCAATATATGTATATATGGATTGGGCTACACCCCGCAGTGATATATCGCGCTTAGGCTGTAAGAGCCCATCTGGAGTCTGTACACCCCCAGTGAGCGTAGGTACCTACTAAGTATGAGTGCTGAGTGTTGAGTGACAAGTGATTGGGAGGCTTACCCGAGTGGCTTGTTGATGAAATCATTATTTCCACTCTATTTTCGTATTGAGCCTTTATTTAAAGTGTTGAAGATATTCGTACGTGTTTCCATTGGAACTGGAGTTTTAAATGATATTTTGACTTGAACACTTATTTGACACTTGTTGTTTCATTGAGACTTCAAAATCTTGAACTTTATGTAATTTTACTACTCGTCGCCGTACTCAGCCTTTATTTATAGTTGTTACTTACTGTGTTGGCGTACTCACGTTACTCCTACACCCTGTGTGCAGATCCAGGTGCCACAGGTCATCCGAGTGAGTGTTGATTCTTCCTCAGTTTATTCCGGAGCTTAGGAAGGTAGCTGCATGGCGACCACAACCTTGCTCTTCTCCCTCCTAACTTCTAGTTGTTCATTTTTATTTGACTTCTTTTATCATTTTGAGTAGACTGTATCAGAAATATATCCTAGATGCTCATGACTACTGACACCCGAGGTCGGGCCGTTGGTTTATATTTGTTTACTTTTACTTGTTTGAAAATTTTTAATGAAAAATTTATGACGAAAAAGTTTTTAAAAATGAATTATTGAAGAGAATTGTCGTATGTTCTGAATAACGAATCGGCTAGCCTAGTACTGTGATAGGTGCCATCACGACGCGTGTTTAGTATCAGATTGGTAGTTTTGGTCGTGACAATTTGGTATCAGAGCTCTAGGTTACATAGGTCTCACAAGTCATGAGCATGTTAAGTAGAGTCTTGCAGATCGGTGCGGAGACGTCCGTGCTTATCTTCGAAAGGCTGCAAAACCCTTAGGAAAAATCTCACATTCTTAAATTCTTGTCGTGCGAATCTATTGATTTTGGTAACTAAACTTCTATTATTTCATCTCACAGATGGTGAGGAGACATGCTATCGGACAGGACGACCAGCCACCAGCTAGGCCCATGAGAGGTCGAGGCCGCAATTGAGGCCGTGGCAGGGGTAGGGGTGTAGCCTGCGCAGCAACCGGGGTTGATCCTATTGACCTACCCGTTATTCCAGATTAGGTCCCAGCTGCAGATGTTCCAGTAGGACCAGCCCAGGCACCGGTTGTGCCTATTGTTATTCTTGGTCTTCATGAAACATTGGCTCAGATTTTGACCATGTGCACTAGTCTTGCTCAGGCGATCGTTATTTCTTCTACAACCGCTACTTCTCAGGCTGGAGGAGCCACTCGGACTACAGCCGCGCGTACTCCCGAACAAGTTGTTCAGGGGCTTCAGACACCGGGGGCACCTCCAGCTCAGCCGGTTGCACCTGTTCAGAATTATGTGGTTCCCGTCATGACAGATGACGAGCAGCGTAGGTTGGAGAGGTTTGGTATACATTAGCCTCCGACTTTCAGCGGTGCAGAGGGCGAGGATGCCCTGTGTTTCTTGGACAAGTGTTAGAGGATTCTTCGTACAACGGGTATTTTGGAGACCAATGAGGTCTCATTTACTACTTTCCAGTTTTCATGAGTTGCCTTTACTTGGTGGGAGGCTTATGAGAGGCGTAGGCCTGTTGGTGTGGCGCCCCTTACCCGGCAGCAATTCTCCGTTCTCTTTTTTGGAGAAGTATGTGCCACAGTCCCGCAGGGAGGAGTTGTGCAGGCAATTTGAGAAGTTGCGTTAGGATGATACGACTGTGACGCAGTATGCGATGGGATTTTTAGAGCTAGCTCATCACGCAATTTGGTTGGTTCCGACGGCCAGGGAGACGATCAGGAGGTTCATGGATGGCCTCACATATCAGCTTCAGATTCTCATGACCAGGGAGAGGGTGTCAGGTGCTACTTTTGAGGAGGTTGTTCACATTGCCTGAGAGATGTAATCAGTACGTCACCAAGAGTGAGATGAGAGGGAGGCCAAGAGGCCTCAAGGATCTGGTAGCTTTGGTGGTGTCCCCTCTAGGGGTTAGTATCAGCACGACAGAGGCCGTCCATTTAGACCTGCTCAGCCAGCCTGCCCAATTCATAGTGCCACACCATCGAGGCTTGGTTCCCCTAGTTCTCATCCGGGCCGTTCATCATTCAGTGCCCTTCCAGCCTAGAGTTCATCTCGTGCACCATTAGTTCAGGGCTCCTTCACGCCAGGTTCTTCTATCAGTTATCCCGGTGCTAGGGGTTCCCTTCAGTCCCCATCCCCCGCACCAGGGAGTTGTTACGAGTGTGGAGAGTTTGGGTATATGAGGAGGCAGTGTCCTCGTTTTATTGGGGGTCCATATCAGCAGAGGAGTCAGCCCTCGACTTCAGCTCTAGTCACTTCACCACCCGCCCAGGCAGCTAGGGGTGAGGGTCTGGCAGATAGAGGCCGCCCTAGAGGGGGAGGTCGATTAGATGGAGGTCAGGCCTGCTTTTATGCACTTTCAGGCAGACTAGATGCTATGGCTTCAGACGCTGTGATTACATGTATTGTTTCAGTCTCTGACTGAGATGCCTCAGTCTTATTTAAGCCTAGTTCCACATATTCCTATTCTTCGTCATATTTTGCTCATTTTCTGGATATGCCCCGTGAGTCCTTAGTTACATCTGTTTATGTGTCGATTCATGTGGGTGACACTATTATTTTGGACCGCGTGTATCGGTCATGTGTGATGTCTATTAGGGGTCTAGAGACCCGAGTGGATTTGTTATTTCTCAGTATGGTTGACTTCGATGTGATATTGGGCATGGATTGGTTGTCTCCATGTCATGTTGTTCTAGATTGTCATTCTAAGACTGTGACCTTAGCGATGCCGCCATTTCCAAGGGTTTAGTGGAGAGGTTCCATAGATTATGTGCCTAGTAGGGTGATTTTTTACCTGAAGGCTCATCGTATGTTGGATAAATGGTGCCTATCTTATTTGGCTTTCATGAGGGATGTCACTGCTGAGACTCCCACTATTGATTTCGTTCCTGTGGTCCATGATTTTCCGGATGTGTTTCTTGCAGACCTGTCGGGCATGCCGCCTGATAGGGATATTGATTTTGGTATTGATTTGGTGCCAGGCACTCAGTCTATTTCTATTCGACCGTATCGTATGGAACTGGCGGAGTTGAAGGAATTGAAAGAGCAGATTCAAGAACTCCAAGATAAAGAGTTTATTCGGCTTAGTGTGTCATCTTGGGGTGCACCGATGCTATTTGTGAAGAAGAAGGATGGGTCCATGAGAATGTGTATTGAATACAGGCAGTTGAACAAGGTCACAGTCAAGAACAAGTATCCTTTGCCTCGTATCAATGATTTATTTGACTAGCTTCAGGGAGATATGGTGTTCTCTAAGATTGATTTGAAGTCCCGGTATCATCAGCTGAAGATTCGGGATTCAGATATTCTTAAGACGACTTTCAAGACCCATTATGGCCATTATAAGTTCTTGGTGATGTATTTTGGGTTGACCAATACCCCAACAACGTTCATGAATTTGATGAACACTGTATTTCAGCCATACTTAGATTCCTTTGTTTTTGTGTTCATTGATGACATCCTGGTGTACTCTCGTAGCCAAGAGGAGCATGCTCAGCATTTGACAGTTGTATTACAGAGATTGAGGGAGAAGAAGCTTTATGCAAAGTTCTCCAAGTGTGAGTTTTGACTTGGCTCTGTAGCATTCTTGGGGCACGTGGTGTCCAGTGAGGGTATTCAGGCAGATCCGAAGAATATAGAGGCGTTACAGAGTTCGCCCAGACCGTCCTCAACTACAGAGATTAATAGATTCCTTGGTTTGGGGCTATTACCGTCCGCTTTATGGAGGGGTTTTCTTCTAACGCTTCGCCCTTGACTAGATTGACCTAGAGGGGTGCTCCGTTTAGGTGGTCGGACGAGTGTGAGGGGAGCTTTCAGAAGCTTAAAGCTGCCTTGACCACAACTCCAGTGTTAGTTCTGCCATCATCTTCGGGTTCTTATACCGTGTATTGTGATGCCTCGAGGATAGGCATTGGTTGTTTTTTGATGCAGGAAGGTAGGGTGATTGCCTACGCTTCGCTCCAGTTGAAGACCCATGAGAAGAATTATCTAGTGCATGATCTTGAGTTAGTAGCCATTGTTCATGCCTTGAAGATTTGGCATCATTATTTGTATGGAGTTCATTGTGAGATTTATATTGAGCACCGGGGTCTGCAACATATGTATAAGAAGAAAGATATGTATTTGCATCAGCGAAGATGGTTGGAGCTTCTTAATGACTATGACATCGCAACTCTATACCTTCCGGGGAAGGCCAATGTGGTGGCCGATGCCTTGAGTCGATGGGTAGATAGTTTGGAGAGTTTAGCGTATCTTCCAGCAGCAGAGAGACCTTTAGCACTTGATATTCAAAACTTAGCGGGCCAGCTTGTGAGATTGGATATATCGGAGCCCAGTCGGGTGTTAGCTTGCATAGTCTCTAGGTCTTCTCTTTATGCGTATCAGGGAGCGCTAGTATGATGACCCAAACTTGCTCGTTATTCTGGATAGGGTCCGGCGGGGTGATTCCAGGGATGTGACTATTGGTGATGATGGTGTGATGAGGATGCAGGGTCGGATAAGTGTGCCTAATGTAGATGGGCTTCGGGAGTTGATTCTGGAGGAGGCCCACAACTCGCGGTATTTCATCCATCCGGGTGCCGCGAAGATGTATCAGGATCTGAGACAACATTATTGGTGGAGGCAGATGCAGAAGGATATCATTGGATTTGTATCTCGGTGTCTCAGCTGTCAGTAGTTTAAGTATGAGCATCAGAGACCGGGTGGATTGCTTCAGAGACTAGATATTTTGGAGTGGAAGTGGGAGCGGATCACCATAGACTTTGTAGTTGGGCTCCCACGGACTTTGAGGAAGTTCAACGCTATTTGGATTATTGTGGATCGGCTGACCAAGTCCGCACACTTCATTCCTGTTGGTACTACTTACACTTCGGAGCGGTTAGCCGAGATTTATATTCGAGAGATTGTTCATCTGCATGGCGTCCCAGTTTCCATCATTTCTGATAGAGGTACTCAGTTCACATCACAATTTTGGAGGGCCGTGCAGCGGGAGTTGGGCACACAGGTTGAGTTGAGCACAACTTTCCAGCCTCAGACGGACGGGCAGTCTGAGCGCACTATTCAGATACTGGAGGATATGTTGCTCGTTTGAGTTATTGATTTTTGGGGTTCATGGGACTAGTTTCTAACACGCGCAGAGTTTTCCTATAATAATAGTTATCAATCGAGTATTCATATGGCTCTGTATGACGCTTTGTACGGGAGGAGGTGTAGATCTCCTATTGGTTGGTTTGAGCCAGGTGAGGCTAGACTCTTGCGTGCAGATCTGGTGCAGGATGCTTTAGATAAGGTGAAGTTGATTCAGGAGCGTCTTCGCACGGCAGTCTAGGCAGAAGAGCTATGCGGATAGGAAGTTTCGTGATGTATCTTTCATGGTTGGGAAGAAGGTTCTGCTGAAGGTGTCACCCATGAAGGGTGTCATGCGGTTTTGGAAGAGGGGAAAGTTGAGCCCCCGGTTCATTGGGCCTTTTGAGGTGCTTCAACGGATAGGGAAGGTGTCTTATATGCTTGCTTTACCACCTAGCTTGGCGAGTCTACATCTGGTATTTCATGTTTCCATGCTTCGGAAGTATGTTGGTGACCCATCCCATGTTTTATACTTCAGCATGGTTCAGTTGGAGGTGATATGACCTATGATGTGGAGCCAGTAGCTATTTTGGATTGGTAGGTGCGAAGGTTGAGGTCAAAGGATATAGCTTTAGTCAAGCTGCAGTGGAGAGGGCAGCCGGTGGAGGAGGCCACCTGGGAGACTGAGCGGGAGTTGAAGAGAATATATCCAAACCTATTTGAGGCTCTAGGCATGTTTCTAGACTCGATCGAGGGCGAACATTTTTATAAGAGCGGAGGATGTAACGACCTGGCCGATCGTTCAGAGAGTCATAGACCCATTTTCCCTATTTTTTCTTTATTATATGTTGTTCAACTTTATTATGTTGTGTCGGGTTGGTTGGCTTGGGTTCGGAGTTATTTTTGAGTGGAATGAGACACTTAGTCTCTTAATTAGGATATTTAGTTTGAAAAGTCAACCGAAAGTTGACTTATGAGTAAACGATCTCGCATTAGGGTTTTTATGGTTTGAATAGTTTCGTTAGGTAATTTTGCACTAAGGAGTGTGTTCGGAATATGTTTTGGAGGTCCATGGTAGAAATAGACTTGAATTGGCGAAATTTGAAATTTGGCGATTTCCGGTCGGTAGTGGAAAATTAGATATCGGGATCGGAATGAAATTTCGGAAGTTGGAGTAGGTTCGTAGTGTAATTTATGATGTGTTTGCAAAATTTCAGGTCATTCGGACGTGGTTTGGTTGGATTCGGCATCGTTGGAAAAGTTTAGGAGTTTAGAAATCCTTAGGCTTGAATTTGGGGTTAATTCGGTGTTTTTGTGTTGTTTTGGGTGTTCCGAAGGTTCGACTAAGTTCGTGTATCGATATGTCACCTATTGGTGTTGTTGGTTGACGTCCCGAGGGCCTCTGGATGATTTCTGATGGCTAACGGGAAGTTTGGAACTGAAAGAAAGCAGCTAGTGCTGTTATTTCTGGTGTTCTACACCTGCGAAAGGGGGAGCGCAGGTGCGGAGGTCGCATGTGTGAAATTGAGTCGCAGTTGCAGTGATTGGGAACCTGGGGTTTTGTTGCATATGCGAATGAGGGATCGCACCTGCGAGCCCGCAGGTGTAAAGAAATGATCATAGGTGCGGTTTTCGGAGATTAAGTGACTTCCGCAGATGCGGACTTTTGGGCGCAGAAGCGGCACCGCAGGTGCGCTATTTTTACCACAGATGCGGAAATGCTTTGGCAGAAGGTATATAAAGGACCCTAAGAAAATTTTGGCCATCCTTCACAATTTTTCATCTATGTTTTTGAGCTTTTGGAGGGTTTTGAAGAGGGAATCAACGGGGAATTCGTTAAGGTAAGATTTTTGAACTTAATACTCGTATCTATGATGAATTTCTGTTGATTAAGAAAGAAAATTGTAGAAATTAGGGGTGAAAATTGGGGTGATTAGGGCTTAAAATTGGAGAGTTTAATTTGAGGAATTTAAGGATCAAACGAGGTCGGATTTTGTTAAATTTGGTATGAATGGACTCGTGAGTGTATGAGGTTTCTAGTTTTGTTATTTTTGTTGGATTCCGAGACGTGGTCCCAGGGGTCAGATTTTGCCAATTTCGGGATTTGTGGTTTAATTTGATAATTTTTATGCATGCTTCATTCCTTTAGCATATATTAATGATAATATACTGCTTTTGGATAGATTCGGGACAATTTGTGGCCGAGTCGAGCGGTAAGGGCATTGAGGAGTAGTGTTTGGCTTAGTTAAGGTAAGTAACGATTGTAAATCTGGACCTGAAGGTATGAAACCCCGAAATTTCATACTATTTCACTATGTTAAGGTGACGCACATGCTAAGTGATAGGCGTGTGGGTGTGCACCATTAGGGATTCTAACCTGGTCCGTCCCGTAGCAACTATAGAGTTGCATATTTTTATTAAAGTTGTATAATTGATATATGTTTTAGAAATAATTCTTATCATTTGGGCTGAACGCCATGTTTGGGACCTTGTGTCATACTGTTTGGACCCTAAGGGGTATTTTATACTATCCTCACACTGTTTTGATTTAAAAGCATATCCTCAATCATGATTTTCCTGTTTACTGTTTAATTCAGTTTCATTACTCTATTTTAAGATATATGAAAGTTGTTTTGGGGTGAGTCCTCTGAATTTTTACTGAAACGCCCGAGTGGCCTGTGAGGTTGATGAATGAGTGAGGCCGAGGGCCTGATTGTGAGGATATATATGGATCGGGCTGCACGCTGCAGCAATATATGTATATATGGATCGGGTTGCACGCCGCAATGATATATGGATCGGGCTGCACACAACAGCGGCATATGGATCGGGCTGCACGCCGTAGCGATATAGTGCTTGGGATGTAGGAGCCACTCCGGAGTCTGTGCACCCCTAGTGAGCGCAGGTACCAACTGAGTGTGAGTGATGAGTGATGAGTGTCGAGTGACGAGTGATTGGGAGGCTTGCCCAAGGGGCTTGTTGATGAAATCATTATTCCACTTTATTTTTATATTGAGCCTTTATTTAAAGTGTTGAAGATAGTCGTACGTGTTTCCATTGGAACTGGAATTTTAAATGATATTTTGACTTGAACAATGATTTGACACTTGTTGTTTTATTGAGACTTCGAAATATTGAACTTTATGTAATTTTACTTCTCATCACTGCACTCACCCTTTATTTATAGTTGTTACTTACTGAGTTGGCGTACTCACGTTAGTCCCTGCACCTTGTGTGAAGATCCAGGTGCCACAGGTCATCCGAGGGAGTGCAGATTCTTCCTCAGTTTATTCCGGAGTGTAGCAAGGCAGCTGCACATCGATTGCACCCTTGCTCTTCTCCCTCATATTTTCTAGTTGTTCTTTTTTATTAGAATTCTCTTGACATTTTGAATAGATTGTATCAAACTTGTATTCTAGATGCTTATGAATAGTGACACCCGTGGTCGGGCCGTTGGTTTATATTTGTTTACTTTTACTGGTTTGAAATTGTTTAATGAAATATTTATGTTGAAAAAGTGTTTAAAATGAATTATTGAAGAGAATTGTTTTATATTGTGAATAATGGCTAGCCCAATACTGCGATAGGCTCCATCACGACGGGGGTAGTTTGGGTCGTGACACTGGGATCCTAGGGTGGACAGATGTCCATGGTGCTTTTGAAGAGTTAATTTGGGCAAGCTAATATAAGCCTGTTCTCCCGCATCTCCTCGAATAGCAATACTTTTACTTCGTCTAGATTTGAAGGAATTCTCCTTTTAGGTCTATTGGATCTTCTATCCCTACTCCCATTGGGTTTCCTACATATTGATGAGTTGGAGCTTGTGGAACTTGATTTCCCAAGTTCCCTAGATTCATTTTCATTTGTGTTTGCATGGAGTTTTAGGTCAGATCCTATGGCATTAGCACTAGGTTTAGGGTAATTAGATCTGTGAAGGGAAGAAAGGGAGATGCAACCCCATATTTTGTGGTAAGTATGAGTTTTGGTTGAAGTGAGGTGGTAGGCTCCACTGGGCATGCATTGTTTGGATTAGATTGTTGCTCATGCCCAGGGCTAAAGGTTGCATTATGTTGTTTACCCGAATATGGTTCATATAGTTGTTCATAGCTAGGTCAAGACCCTTGAATACTAGTTGTGCAAGAAATTGAGGGTTTTGGATTACAATTCTGCTCTCTTAGCCATTCATGTTGAGTTGAAGTGAAAAAACTCTTCCCATTAATCCTAGTTCAATCCAAGAGGTTGGATGATAATCCTGGGGTAATGGTAGTTATGCATAGAATAGTTGAAGATTTTGCATTTGGGGTGGAAAAGGAGGGAGGTTGTTCATTGTGTGGGAGCGTTGGTTCCTTAGAATATGGATCAGTCTGAATCTTCTCCTGGGATTTAGAGGGCTTCTTGGCATCTTGGAGGCAATGAGGGTGGTTGTTTAAAGTGTTAGGGGTTTGAGGAGTAGGAATGATTTCTTCAATTTGCATGCAATATGAAGGGATTATCGTGTTAGCCTTAATAGGGGATTCTACATGGATTTGTTTCGGCACGTGTCTCAAGGCACGTGGCATTTGTGTATTATTTTGGTTAACTTTGTCCGGTTGTGCCTAAGAATGTATATTGGATTAGGTATTTTGGTGGCCGGTTGAGCTAATAGATGTATTAGTGTCATAAATTTGGCTACTAGGATAATTGTCATAGGTAGTTATGGTATTAGGAGGTTTAATAAGATTTTTACTGGTATGGATCAGACTTTTGTCTTCTAGTGAGATTTTTGTTTCATGAATTGTTTTTGTCTTTAGTGGTTGGTTCATGTAATCAAGATTAATGGTTTTATTACTAAAAATACAAGTAGTATTATCCAATACCGTTTGCTGGTTATATAAGTGAATACTAGAGAAGCTATTTTTAGTTACTTAGTGGTTTTCATTATTATGGTTTTCAAATATTTTTTGATCGCAATTAATTTGAATGGGGTTTGTTATCCCAGTAAGGGAGTCTTTAGGAGTATATTTTAATTTCTTGGTATTAATGTACTTACTTGTGGCAGCATTAAACAATTTCACCTCAATACCTGAATATTGATCGATGAAAATTTCTTCTTGCCCTTTCCATGCATTGATTTTCTTTTTGTTGTTTCGTGTAAAAGAAATTGTTTTCCAGTCACCCGTTTGAGTTGTAGGTAGTTTACAATCCTTGGAAAGTCCAGTTTGGATCAAATTTGAGTTCTTGTCAGTATCGAATTTGTAGGAGCAACCTTTTGTTGAGTTGTAGGTAGTTTACAATACCTGAACATTGTTTGCATATGAAATGATCCGCTTCATATAGTATATTTTGTTTTTTTTTGTGCCAATGTAAATAAATTTTGCTATAGATTCCTCCAATGGTAATTCTAGGCATAGTCTGGCATATCTTCCCCGTAAGAAAGATTATGTGCATGCGTCCACCTTTACTAATCTACCTATGGCACTAACTATTTTTTTGAGCATTTGGCAATCATAGAATTCAGTTGGAAGTTGGGGTAGACTTATCCAAACTGTAGAGTAAGTTTGAATAGCCTCCATATCAACAAATTTTGGTTGCGATTTTTGTACTGAGAGAAAGGATCCAAATATAAAGTAAGGGCCTTTTTGTAGGATTTAGTTCATACTTTACTCTTTATGTAGTTTGACAATGAAGTATCCATTTCCCAGATCGATGAGTGGGAAGTTTTCATTTATTTTCCATAGTTCTTGAGTTTTCCATTTCAGTAGTTAATGTAGGATTCTTTTAACCTGGAGTTTTATATTAAGGAGAACTTCCATGGATGGTAATTTCTTTGGCTTTCCTCTGACGATATAGGGATAGATATCGGACATTTAATAGTTTCTTTAGTGGGTGGGGTATACTTTTCTTGATTTTGGATGTCCATTGGTGGGATGAAAAGAAACGAGAGGTCTGTGGTAATCTTAATAGGTTCCCGCTGCTCCGGGAGCTTTTCCTTGAATGATGGTTGGGAGGGGGAGGGGAGATTGTTATGGCTGTTGGGATAACCAAAGCACTATGGAACTGATTTGACGTGATTCGGACCTACGGTTGAGAAAATAGGAATTTTAAAGTGTTCTCGAGAACCTCATGCGTTTTGGTGCTAAATTCGTGGTTTTAGGTGTTATTTTTCAAATTTGATCA
Source organism: Nicotiana paniculata (assembly GCA_005239505.1). Taxonomy (NCBI): domain Eukaryota; kingdom Viridiplantae; phylum Streptophyta; class Magnoliopsida; order Solanales; family Solanaceae; genus Nicotiana; species Nicotiana paniculata. Next base: position 186,290 of record ML362196.1, read on the forward strand.
CATGAGAAAGTCCGTATGGTATTTTTAAACTTGTGTGCATGTTTGGGTTGGAGCCCCGAGGGCTCGGCTGAGTTTCAGATATGCTATGGGATGATTTACACTTAGAAAATATGATGTGTTTTGCTGCAACTTTGTGCTTCGCGATCGTGAAGCCACTCTCGTGATCGCGAAGTGTAATCTGGGCTGGGGATGGATTTGTTCTACGTGAATGTGAGGCTTTGGTTTCGAACGCAAAGAACTGGGGGGTCTGCTCTTCGCGAATGCGACAGGCTAGACGCGAACGCGTAGTGTATTGGAGATGGGCTACGAATCATCGAGTTGTTCTACGCGAATGCAAGCCTCGGCTCGCGAACACGAAGGTCAGGGGGGACAGACCATCGCGAACGCTTGCAACTCTTCGCGAACGTGAAGGCGTTTCTGGATGCTGTTCATCGCGATCGCGGCAGGTCTTTCACGAACGCGATGAGGACCTGTCCAATGATTTTTAAAACAGAACCAAAAATGGGACTTCTTCCCAGATTTCATATTTCATTACTAGAACTCGACCTAGGGAGATTTTGAGGAGGGAATTCAACACCAAATCAAGTTTCATCATCACCCATTAAATTCCTAGTCCTAAATCTTGTTCTTTCATGGTAGAAATTATGGATTTTGGGAGAATTGGGGATTTTTGAAATTTGAGAATTTAGACCTCGATTTGGAATCGGATTTCAGAACTAATTACATATTCGGGCTCGGGAGTGAATGGGTGAATGAATTTTTGTCCGAGTCTCAAGTTTTGACCAAGCGGGCCCGGGGTCAGTTTTTGACTTTTTGGGGCAAAATTTGGGAAACCAATAATTAATTATTGAAATATATTTCTTTAGCGATAATTGATGTTATTGAGTTAATTATGAATAGATACGAGTGGGTTGGAGGTGGAATCTTGAAAAAAATGGTACTTGAGCAGTGAGTGGCATGTGGATCGAGATAAGTGTCGCATCTAACTTTGGCTTGAGAGGTTAGGTATTATTTGACTATTACGTGCTTGGTTGTTGAGTACAATGTATAGGTGAGGTGACGAGCACCTATGTGTTGTTGTCGAGTCATAGCATGCAAGTGAGTCATCTTCTTGTAATTGTTGAAGTCTTTAATCATATTGAAATCATGCTTAGCTTAGCCATTTGTTATGTTGGGCAACTCCTATCCTGTTTTTACTGAAACATGGTAATTGTTGAGTCTTAGCTCAAGGTTGAGGTTGATATTATGGCATTAAATGTTGAAGCAAGACTGATTTATGATATTTCTGTCTCTCCGTTGCTAGTGATCTTTGTTTGGGTGAGGAAGAGTCTAAAGCACGAAGGGTGATGCCATTCAATGTTTGTGAGTGAGTGTTAATGCACGAAGGGTGATGTCGTTCCATGTCTTTTGAGTGATAATGCACGAAGGGTGATGTCGTGCCGTTCTATTATTTCATATAATGAGGTTGAGAGTAAAGGCACGAAGGGTGATGCGGTGCAGTTTCCTTTACCGCTTATACTTGTTTATTCCATTTAAGGCATATTGATTGATTCTGTTTTACCACTGTTTCTTATTCCTTATATTGTGAACCCCTCAGCATGTCCCCTTCCCAATTTTTCCTGCCCTATTTCTTTAGTTACAGTTGTTGCTAAATGTATGATTATACTGCACAGGTTATTTGTCGGTGTCTTATCCTCGCCTCGTCACTACTTCGCCGAGGTTAGGCTCGACACTTACCAGTACATGGGGTTGGTTGTACT